>JAECUM010061184.1:0-26911 GCA_016617855.1 Megalonaias nervosa
AAGGAGAAGAAGCAGAACCCACTATTCGAATATTTTTGAGTGATGGGTTGTAAGGACAAACACTGAGGATATTTTAAACCAAAAGTTAGGAAAGAAAGAAAGAAAGAATGAATGAAAGAAAGAATGAATGAAAGAAAGAAAGAAAGAAAGAAAGAAAGAAAGAAAGAAAGAAAGAAAGAATAAATAATAAATAATAAATAAATAAATAAATAATAAATGCGTGTCGTGATAAATGTCATTTAGCAAAATGCGAAAAGAATCAAACAAGCCAAAGTTGAATAATGAAATCTTGATGAAATTTTTAATCAGGGAAGTATGGAAAGAAGAACGAATCCATGCAAAGTCATTGCATATACATACGAATTCCATAGAAGCCAGTTTTCAAAAGTTCGAAAAATCTATATGTGAGCCAGGCGTTGTACAAAAAAGAAGCGAACACAACACCCTCGGGTCGTGGGGTGCATTTTCCGTCAAGGATACGAAATAGAAGAAACCAACAATGAAACGGAGCAAATACTAAATATACGATACTAAAACAGAAGAGAACAAAAATATACAATACTACAAAAAAGACAAATACGATATACAACCCGCACGCCGGTATTTCAATATATAGCAACTCGAGGACATAAATGACAACTTACCAGATACGTAGGCCCTAAACACTCAGATGCTATAATTCTCGTGAATTGTATTCACCACCATAGGCATAGACAAATTGAATAGGATGTAGTTCGTCCAGAGACGATACGACGAGTGCCTAGTGCTGTTATCAGGTGCCAGGCGCTTGACGGTATCGTCCCCTTCATGCGCCTTGTGCACTGATGAATCACTTACTAACGCGCTGGCTCGTGAGAAACACTCACCTGGGTCACATACTCCCTCCCTATGTGTAAATGTCAGGAGTGTGTAAATGTCTCCTGACATTTAACAAACTTGTGCCTGCAGCAAAAGAAAGAAATTTACAGGGCAGGTACGGTTGGACTCTGTATCCGGTAACACTAGAATAGGGACACTAAACTCAAAATCACACAAAAACGGCATTAAAATCGGATACTCAGTGGATCCTAGGTAAGTGACAAGAGAAACATCTGCAATAGTGACTTTGAGATCCAGTGACTCGAGAAAGAATTCATTGATACCGACGATTCAGTTGACAAGAAAATAAATCCGGTAAGATGCTTCAAATCTGAAACAGAAGGACATCGAAGTGAAGGACACAAAGGGAATTTTGTAAGGAAAAAGGTTATAGAACCGCCAACAGAAGAAATCAAACAACGAGAAGGATATGAAAAGCAGTGTTGGTAGTTACGAGCAGAAAAAAGAAACGACAGTGGATTCCTCATACAAACGTGAAAATCATAGTTTCTCACTTGTGATCTACAGGCTTTTGGTCTGTTGCAGTTACAAATAACAAATAAGTCACACGGTAAGCGACATGCACCAGATATTCTCTCTCTCTTTCTCTGTATCTCTCTGTCTCTCTGTCTCTGTCTCTGTCTCTCTGTCTCTCTCTGTCTCTCTCTCTCTCTCTCTCTCTCTCACACACACACATACACACACACATAGAACAGACACTGGTTATCATGTTAACCGGTTATAAGAATCAGCCGCCTTATTTAAGCAATTAAAGAGAACAGATTCAAATATTTAAAATGTCATGTTTTCGATGCTTACTACAATTAGATTTCGGTATAATATGCACGGGTCTGCTGTGTGATATCAGTAGATCGCTCGAGTCTTGGTGTTAATACTCGCTGACGCTGACCGGTGATTCATTTTTTGCTGTTTATTGATTTATAAATATTTGTATGAAAAAAAACAAAAAACGTCAGTGACTAAGAAGTGAATAGATATGGTATTATAGAAAAGTTGTCATTAATTAGGGAAAGAAAACAGGATAAGGAATCGTTGGGAAACGTATGGCAAATGACTTTGACTACCGATTTCTAGTACGGTTTTGAAAACAATCGCAATATAAACTGCAGGTTACAGTTCAAGAAAAGAAAACAAAAGTGATCTGATGCTCACTTAAAAACAATGACACAAAATTTTGACATTATAAATTATTATTATTATTATTATTATTATTATTATTATTGAATATTTTAAAGAGGTCCTTTTTTAACCAGGGTATTTCCAATATGGTCCTTTCTGAACCGTTACTGGCCTTTCCGGACCGGGCCTTTTCCGTACCGGTCCTTTGTGACCCGACAACATGGCCCTTTCTAGAAAGGTGCGAATGAGATGTAGGATTACGTTAAACTCAAGCCATATCTATCATCAGATTTAAAAAAAAAAAGTTGTAATCCAGACGTAAAACAGCAGCAGAGAGGGTGGACCCTACAACTTTTTCCGAGGGTCCGTTAGCAAAAATAAAGGTTCCTACGAAGGGCTAAAATAAGGTCAATAACGCTAAACCGAATCCGCTAACCGAACATATTTCGTTGTTGCGGTAAACAGGCCACAATAACAAAATCGACGGGGTTAGTTCGATTTTGTTACTTGTTCGTTGACATTTTTTTTTTCAAATTTTAGGCGTGTTTTGTTTGCGTCTCACACTCATTTTTTGTCAGCCCACCCTCTCCGCTGCTGTCGATTTAAAAAGATTGTTTATTATTATATCAATAATGATCGGTGAAGCTCATTCAGCAAGATTAGCTCGAGAGCGACTAGAATCGATACAGAAATATCTTCCGCTTCATAATGATGTTAAGCAAAAATTACAAGAGCGTCAACAAACACAGGAAGAATTTACAGAATCCGCAGAGCAATTATTTAAACCTATCACGAAGACTACTGAAGGCATTCTTCGTGTGCTGAAAAAGACCGCTGAATCAACTGAAAAAATAGCGGAGCGAACTAAAAAGACAACAAAAAAAAATTCTACGAGAACTTCCCGCTGAAATAACTGCCGCTCAGCAAGTTCTAATACCCGAAGAAACTGTCCAAAAATCAGAAGAAGCCCAAGTTGGGTTTAAATTATCTGATAAATTTAATGAGGTTTTTGTTGATAGTATCGCAAAGTTTCATATAGATAAATTAGCTGAAACTGCTTTTTTATATTATGATGAACGAAAAAATTTCTAAAACCCGAGTATGCTGATGATTTTATAAATCGCGAGAAATGGTACAAATGGATTTTTTGTTTACGTTTTAATGTTGATCGAGTTCGAACTAACGATTCGAGATATATTGCTTATATTACATCTATAAATGCAATGACGTCGGCTCTTCAGGAAATACAACAACAACAACAACAACAACAACAACAACCAGAAAGATCAGTAAATGAATATTTTAGATCTCATAAGAGTATTGACGCTATCCAAAATCCATCCCGGACAATGATTATTGCATCAAATTATGAAGATAGGGATAAATATTTAAAACCCGAGTATGTTAAAAGTTTTAAATTTGATGATTGGATTGTTGCTGTATATCTCGTTTCCAGAAATCTCGAAGCAGTAAATGACGTTGATGATTTTAATGTGTTCAAGCAAAATGTAATGGAACGAATAAAATCCCTTAAAGAGAAAAAACCTAGCGAACCAACTTCACCTGGCGAATCAAATCCATAAGAAACTTCACCCCGAGGTCTCTTTGGTTATCTTTCATCTTTTGGTAAAGGCAAAACGGGAAGTGGTCTTGTTACTTGTCCTAACAACGTCCTTGCCGACGTAGATAGATTAGAAATTTTAATCGGTGGGAAACGAGCTGGTAATAATTCTCCTGAAATTATCAACGAAATCTCATCAATTTGTAAACGATTATTTACCGGTGGCATCATGGATATTAACGTGTATCGGTCCCTCATCGACGAAATCACCGATGATTATCACAGTGATTAAACAGTTAGATATAATTACTATAATAAAATGATCATACACGCTGCTCAACGTAGACCAACCATGGTCAGGGTGATAAATTCAAGATTACCTGTATACAGGACATTTTACGGAGATGGATTCGGTGATGTCATTCAGGGTTTATTTTCGAGGATAGCCCTAAAAGCAATACCGATCGCAAAACAACTATCAATGAAAGCTATTGACGTTATTCGTAAAAAAGGTATTAACGCTGCTGGTGACGTCGCCGGTAAAGCATTCTTTGCAATCAAGGATAGACTAGCACGATTAATACGACGAAAACCTCAGCCAGTAAAATTACCCAGCACTGAAGTGATGCCTGCAAGTGTTAGTAAAATAATAAATCAAGCCGCAAATAAAAAACTAGCAGAGTTAGCCGAAGAGGGGGGAAAAAATATAGTAGCAAATCTGATAGCGGGAAGTGGTCATCGTATTAGACGATGACCAATAACATAACAGGTTCAAACGTGTACCTGATCCCGCATTTGACATGGATGCGCTTGTTCTCAAAGATGAATCGGTACGTGATTATCAATATTATTCTTACGACGCACGACAGCCAAATCAGCGTGCACGAATCGAATTACAAGTTCAAGATACAAATAGATATTTCTTACCCGCTGAAGCATTCATCGAAGTAGAAGGTGAAATTTTAAAAACAGATAATACTGAATACGGAGTCAATGATAGTATTGGTTTTGTTAATAACGGTATCATGGCGTTGTTCTACAGTGCCACATATATGATCGACGGAAGAAATATTGAATCGATTCAAAAAGATGTTGACGTTGCCACGACGATAATTGGCCTTGTAAGATACAGCGACGATTATTCAAGATCAGCTGGTCCATCAATGATGGTTTACAAGGACAATACTAATCATCCTGAATACAGACAACATAATTTGGTACAAACACCTCAAAATACTGCATCTGACTCACAACCAGCTGGAATGATAGCCCGACCTGCTGCTCCATTTTCAATATTGCAAAGTGCTAATTTAAATTTCAACTTGGGATTCGCATCACGTCGAACAATGTTGCAGGGTGGAAGCAGAAGATTTTCGTGCGCGACTCCGTGATCACATATTTTTGGATTCTGCAGACACGTGCGAAAGGTCATTTTCGGAGCCAAACATACAACTGTACGAACCTACGATGATGCAATATGGCGACCAGCCGGTGATGCTGTTAAAGTAATACTGACAAAACTTTCATTGTGGATGCCAGTAATGACTCCAGCGATATCTGAAGAAGATAGGTTACTCGCTTTCATGGGCAGCGGTGGCAAGTCGACGCTATCATGGTTAACAACAACCACAGATGCTATTCAAAGTGCAATTAATGGTTTATTTACGTGGCAGATAGCATCACAACAGGGTATCTCTGCACCGAGACATATATCCGTTGCGTTTCAAAATGCTGCACGAGTAAATGATCAAACGCGTAGAATGATGACATTTGACAACCTCGGTGTTTCCGAGGTTTCATTGAGGATAAATGGACATCAAGAACCATCGGAGGATATCTTGTTGAATTTCGAGCTAAATCATGTTGCACGTGCATATCATCGTCTGATGTTTATGGGACGTGTTCAAAATATTGATACCGGTTTACAGATATCGCAGTATGATTTTACAAATCTGTACCCGATTTATTACTTTTCGCTGGAACATCTGGATTTGTTTAGACAGTCTGTTGTTGACATACACTTTCGAGCTCGTGTTAACAGAAATGTTGGAGATATTCCTAACTATAGAGCAATCGCCGTTATACTCAGCGATAAAACAATGTTACTTGAAGGTGTTGGTGGACGAATGAGAGTTATTGATGCTCCAGTAGAAAATATGCAAGCATTAATTTAGAAGTCAGAAATATATCATAAATGTCATATCATCATGTTAGTGTCAGTCTGACCCCGGGTCAGATTAAACGATTACAATCACCGTTAGCATCACGATGCGGAACAAAAATATCATTAAATCAAGAACAAATGAGCGGTGCAAATAAATTATCGTTGACCGAACGTCAGTTTAAGAGATTCAACGAAGCTAAACACGCCAATAAAGGAATACGATTAAATCTTTCCGTGGGTGCAATCAAGAATACTATTAAAACCGGAGGAATATTTCCGCTTCTCGCAGCTATTCCAGCATTAATGGCCGCAGCCGCTCCAGCTGTTGCAAAAGCTGCTGCGTTAGGTGCAGTTGGGACAGCTGCTGGAATGGCATTAAAGAAATCAGCAGGAAAAGGATTAAAGAAAGGAAATGAAGAGGTCACGGTCTGAGACTTCCAGTGTCTCGATACGGAAAAGGATTAAGAATTCCAGGGACTCGCTGATTTTCCCGATGTCTAACGTTGATTTACTCGACGCTGCTGCGCGATTAAATATAAAAAAAATTCAGAGGTGTTTTTATGCGTGATCAATTACCGAAAAATCCAAATCTGAAAGAAACAGGTATTATTAATCTCGATAAAAGCTCTGGTCGTGGTACTCACTGGGTTGCATATGCAATTGATCCACGTGGTATTGTTTATTTTGATTTGTATGGGTTGGCGCCACCAAAAGAATTTTTAAAATACGTAGACAGACTTCAGAGTATTCCACTCTGGTATTCAACGCTACCAACACAAAAAAAACCCCGACCCGCCGATATGTGGCCGTGAAGCACTTGCAGTACTTGATGCTGTATCAAGATCAGCGAAAGCACCTGATAAAACTGTACACGAATATACGAGTGCGATGACAGGGTCCTGACAACGTCCGGTGATTTAAATAATCGCTAATCATATAATGGTTGATATTTATGGAAGATCTTCTACTAGTGCTCTCACCGGCAAGAAGAAAGAAGATATCGATTTATCAAAATACGCCACCAAAGACGATCTTGCTGATATTATGAATTTATCTGGAGTTGACAGAGATGAAGTTGTTATTTTTCAGGATAAATTCGGTGTTTTAAAGACGAGTAATATCAAGTGGATCGATATAATTCGTAGAGTTCTTGGTGCTACCACGGACAATATTCCAGTATTTACTGATGATGGTAGAATCAGAGACTCAAATGTATCAATCGCAACTATCAGAGATGAAATTAAAAAAGTGTTGCTGATCGTTTAAAATCCGCCGGTGATACAATGACAGGTGATATTAACATGAATGGAAATAAAATCGTTGTTTAAAGAGAACCAGCAGGTGATGAAGATGCCGCAACAAAGAAATATGTGGATGACAAAAATATTCCTACCGATGATAAAATAAATACACTACGAGCCGAGTATGACGTTCATGTAAATATGTTTTTAAATACTCGTAGAAATTTTCTAAAACTTAATAAAACCGCTGAAGATTTCTTTGGAGATCCACTAACCATTAATATTAAACTCGCAGATGTTAACACAAGACTCAACAATATTGTCAGTGGAATTTCTAATATCGTCGAAAAAACTAATCTCGCTAAAATTCCACACAAACAAATTAACAATATCGTGTACACAGTATCATAAGGATCATCAATGTGGACACCGCAAAATAACACTATCAAACATACCGCAGAAGTAACTGGCGTGTACAGGCTGTCAGTGTTCAGCTCTGCAAAATTCAGGATATTTACCACGTATCTATGGCGTCATTCAACCGATAATTTTTCTGGAACTGTATCTATTATATTAAATAAAGATACGGAAGAAACATTTATGCTGGAATCATCTGATAAAAAAATTAGCCTCGGCGCCCTACTGGTGGTGTCTGGAATTTGTAGCTGAAACACCTCCGTTGTCTTAGACAACTACTAAATACAGTATAATGATAGACGTTCAGCGATACAGATACGATCAAGTAACAACATGGCAGAATAAATTAAAAACCATCATTGATGATTATACAGCGAAGATAAAGAAATATCGTAGACGTGCTGTTGTCATTGATATCATCGTTTATTCGGTTTCCGCGATTGTTGCTGGAACCGGCGTAGTATTATCAACGTTGACGATGACAGCGCCGATCGTTGTAACAATCATTGTTTCATCATCAACCACGATCGCTTGAATATTTAATATAATCGCGAAAAAGATAGATACGTGCACGAATGAAAAATTGAACGAGTACACGATGAAGTTTACACACAGCAACTGTAGCATATTCCAAATTATCGTCGATGATTTCTTCGTAACTCAATGATGGAATAATATCCGATGAAGAATTCAGTACTATAATAAAGATCTACAATGAAGTATTTACCACGGGTGATTCGATCACAGAAATAAATAATTTAGAGCAACAATAAAATAATAATGACAACTTTCGATCAGCGATCACAGGAATTATTATAACAGATCGTCACTAATACTGCTCCGGTAAGAACCACAATGATATCAGCGAGTTCAACTAATCCTGAATTCAGTATTAATTTTCCAACCGCAATACCAGCATTCGAGATTGCATTAGCGCAATTACGGGTTTATTATAGTTGGCCAAATATTAGGTCAAAATCATTCGGTGGACTACAACCGAATAATTCATTAGTATTTGCAAATAAAAATAAACCCGATGGAACTTCTGATTGGCAAGTAGTTAGTATTCCAACGGGCAGTTATCAAATAGAACAGATCAATGAAGAATTCCAACGCAGAATCAAATCCATTACAGGAAAAGAATCAAAGATAGCTATTGCTGTTCACGAGCCAACGTTATCATCGGCCGTTGAAATATTATCGCCAGATTACGCTGTGGACATATATCAGAGTTCGATTAGAACTGTGTTAGGATGGCCGGAGGTTGCGCCGGTTTATGCAGGGCCACCAGAACCACGCATAGAAGAATTTCTAACGAAGAAGGAACGTAAATTCATGAAAACATCTGAATACAGAAATAAATACCCGTGGAATGTTGCTGAGTATTTTATCGTCGACGATGAGGAAATATTTTTGCTACCGAAAGTTTATTATATAACGCCTGGTGGGGATGTTACACAAAATTATAATGAAACTGAAGCGATATTTCGTCCAATATTAGATGAATTCAGTAGAATTCAGGTATATTTGAAAAATTTAATCATCAGTTTGACGCAAAAGTACAACGAAGACACGAAAAAAAAAAAAATGTCATTGATGTGATTCAACATCTGAACACGGGGATATCTGACCATGAACATATGAGATATGTCATACTTGAAAATGTCAAATTAGTTAATCGACTACATAGTAAAAATCCTATCATCGCTACAAATTCGGGTTTATTGCTCGATGATTATTCAAAGACACTGAGAGTCCGTTATAAAACTCCAAAAATTGAATTTAACGCCAGGGATATTTTTTCAGGAATTCTCGAATCGTGGAGAAAAGTAGCCCCACCGGCAAGTATTCTCAAATTTGATAACGATCCCTACGATGGCGGCCGTCACATTTTACCGGGTATCGTTAATATCACATCAACGATCGCTGTCAATCTAGTATGTGATGTCATTGATGGTAGTTATCAAGTTGACGCTGAAAATTCCAACCAGGCCCAACAAGGATACATTCTGTATTCATTTACATTTCAAGTCTCACCAGATTATTTGATTGGATCAGAACCAATCAATGTTGTTTATCTAAAATGTCATAGTCAACTCTTATGGAGGATACATTTCAAACTTACTGACCAGTCCGGCCACTTGCTCGATCTTAGGTCAGAAATATTAAATATAAACCTGCATGTGCGTTCGCCGTAACGTAGTTACGGAAAACATCAAACAAACAAAAAATTTTGTCTGAATTTGATAACTGATCGGTACATTCATTATATATTATTATTCGGTTATCAAATTCAGACAAAGTTTACAAAAGTGAACGCGGTGGTTTAGTATGTTTGATCATGTTACTGAATCCACATAAAAATCTATCAATGAATTATTTTTTTTTACGGTAGTCAGAAATGAATTATTCTGGTACAACACTATTAGTTTCGTTGTGAACGTCACTATGATCAGAGTCACACTCGTCTTTATCTTTAGCCAGTAACTCTTCCGTCATCGACATAATATCTCTCAGCTGTTTTACACGAGCGTGTACAAGTCTTTTCGTTTCGAATTCGTGAGATAATTCTGACCTAACCTTTTCGATTGAACGTGAAAGAGGAACAAATAATTTTACTTGCGTATCCGTGATTGCTGCCAGCGATTGTAACATCGCCTGCTGGATTAACTTTATGAATCTATAATCAGAGTTTAGCGTATATCTACTCTCTGACTTCCGACATTGTAATGATTCAAAATCACTCATTATTTTTTCAGGGCCAAGCTCATCAGATATTTTTATACGCTGTGATGTAATTGCTTAATAGCAGTAATAATTGATGGGATGTTTTCGTGGTTCATTATTTTTTATATTATAAATTATTTGTTTGATAAATATTTCGAATAAATATTTATAAAAATAAAATATTTTAGAAAATCTGACTAAATTCAACGATTTTGATGGGTATATTACCCGTCAACGCTAGAAAATCTGATCAAAGTCACAGTGTTATTGGGTATATTACCCGTCAAATTCAGAAAATCTGACTGAATTCGCAATATTGTTGGGTATAATACCCGTCAAATTTAGAAAATCTGACCGAATTTCATAAAAAATTAAATTTTATTATAATACAAATATTTCTGAATCAGAATAGAAATAAAATTACATTTCTGAATAAAAATAAAAATATTTTAGAAAATCTGACTGAATTCTCAATATTGACGGGTAATATACCCATCAAATTTAGAAAATCTGATCAAAGTCACAATATTGTTAGGTAACTTACCCATCAAATTTTGAAAATCTGACTGAATTTCATAAAAAATAAAATTTTATTATAATAAAAATATTTCTGAATCAGATAAATATAAAAATATTTCTGAATCAGACAAATATAAAAATATATTCTGAATCAGATAAAATATTTCTGAATCAGATTTATTCTGAATCAGATAAAAGTAAATATATATTTCTGAATCAGATAAATATATATTCTGAATCAGATAAAAATAAAAATATATTCTGAATCAGATAAATATAAATATATTTTTGAATCAGATAAAAGTAAATATATATTTCTGAATCAGATAAATATATATTCTGAATCAGATAAAAATAAAAATATATTCTGAATCAGACAAAAGTAAAAATATATTTTTGAATCAGATAAAAGTAAATATATATTTCTGAATCAGATAAAAATAAAAATATTTCTGAATCAGACAAATATAAATATATTTTTGAATCAGATATATTTCTGAATCAGATAAAAGTAAAAATATATTTTTGAATAAAACTAAACAGCAGCTATGATGTTTAGTCTACCATTCCACTGAGTCCCTTCTGCCGGTAAAGCCTTTTACCAATAACATCCTAAGAGTCCCTTTTTTGAGGCCTTAAGCCCACAGGGCACTCTTTCATCGGTTAAGACCTGTCTTATGGTCCACAGGCACCTTATTGAGACTTTTTGGTCCGGCGGACATTCTTTCTGAATGCCCCTATGTGGGTACCTTTCAGTGGTCACGACTTCACATCATCCTGCTGTTTATTTTAGGGACGCAAGCGCATAGTAACCCCCCCAAAATCAAACCCCGGGTAAGTGCAAAACTGCACTCACCACGTTGTTTGACGTTGGCGAGGGTTACATGAGGATTGTGCTTGGGCCCCCAATTATTAAAATAAGTGGCATCCCAGGGCCACAAACCACCAACATGTGTCAGTCATGGGGAACCGAACCACGGGCCTCGAGTACGAGAGTCAGACGCGCTAGCATTGCACCATCAGGTTCAGTTACACATATACGTTTCAAAAATACATATATAGCTATCTTAGCTTTACTCTGTCACTGCAGATTCTGTGATCAGTATTATACTATCAGATTCTGAATAAAATGCAAAAATAAATCACAAAATCTGGAATCTTACACATTTCAGCCATTTCTGCCCTGATTAATAATACTGTATTATCAAGATAGCCAGAACTGTGCTAGTAAATGCGTTGGATCGATATATTCCAGTTCTTTCCTAAACAAAAAAAAAAAAAAAAAAAAAAAAAAAAAATCGATAATGACTACCACACACACGGTTTGTGTAAAATCCACTATAGAGCGGTTCGTTGTGATTTTATTCCGTGATTTCAATATCATCTTGACAACGTCAAAAATTCAGATTTTTGTATTTGATTATATGAAATATTCAGATTTTTCAGACTTTAGTGTTTGAGAGATTAGATGTATATCACTGAATATAAACTTGTCATGTATACGCAATAACATAAAGGGAGACAACTACTTGATTGGTCTATCAGTGATGGCCGGATTTATCTCGCTTCATTGTGTATACTGGAACGTGATCTTTTGTTTTAATTTTTTCGAAAATGCTGATTTGGTAATATTATTTGCGACACGTTGTACTGAATTCTGATTAATACCAAAATATTTACCAGCCGCATTCATAGAATTAAAAATGTACAGATTTAACAGTCCTTTTTTCAAACATTTTACATCTCCCAGTATTTCTAAGTGCAGAATTCTGACTCTGTGTAATAATTCGTAAATTTCCTAAAGAATTATTAATTTTATTACCGTCAATATGATCAATTACAAGTCCGTCTTCGATGACCCCATGAAAACATTCGAATATGAACCTATGTGAATTATATCTTTTTTTTCCAATAGTAAATCTAAAAAACAAAACAGTATTATAGTAGTATACGACGATGTCATGCTGGATAAACAATCAAATCCAGCTCGGATATTTTCTCGAGGTAGACATAAAAATACAGACGTGATTTATGTTACCCAGCGTTATACAAAAATTCCAAAAGTGATCAGAGATAACTGCAATATTTTAGTTGTGTTTAACGGAATTGATAATCATACGCTGCAAATATTTATTATACCTGGTGTTCAGGGGACATGGACATGAACAAATTTAAAAATTTCTTTGCACACGCGCAAACTACCCCGTTTGGTTTTATAACAATAAATTTGCATGATCCGAGGTCGAGATATCGTAATTGACTTGATACAATATTTGGATAAAAACCACAGCAGCAGAGAGGGTGGACCGACAAAAAATGAGTGTGAGACGCAAACAAAACACGCCTAAAATTTGAGGAAAAAAATATGTCAACGAACGAGTAACAAAAACAAACTAACCCCGTCGATTTTGTGGCCTGTTTACCGCAACAACGAAATATGTTCGGTTAGCGGATTCGGTTTAGCGTTATTGACCTTATTTTAGCCCTTCGTAGGAACCTTTATTTTTGCTAACGGACCCTCGGAAAAAGTTGTAGAGTCCACCCTCTCTGTTGCTAAAACAGATAGTTCTTTCATCAGATTTACAAATTATGGTTCCATTGCTACATAGCTCTTTTATCAAATTTAAAAAAGTGTTTCCATTTGCTACACAATAACGCATTGGTGTAATTTTAGAAGCGTATGCTCACGTGAATTGGAATGTTTGTAAGAACACTTAAAGTGGGACAGAGTCCTTAGTTTAGTGTAAGGAAGGAACATCCATCTGTTCGGATGTTAGTGACTATGATATTCGGGAAAAATCATAAGAAGAAAAACGTCCAGTTTAATTATACCTGCATACATTTTAAAACATTGCACCCAGATTTTCAATTCTCGTTTATCTTATGTTTAGACTCTTTTGCCAGTGGTTGAAGATGATAGTTGTTAACTCATTTCAAACTGCTGCACAAAGAATGTCACATATCATTAAGTTTGCATCTTCGCTACTTACGGTTCCGATATGATAACCCTATCTATACCTTGGCGGATCGAACAAATATATCGGTGCTTTGTCATAGCGACATGTATTGGATTTCACGAGTTGCCTCCATTAATATGTAATGTCAACTGACCAATAGAGTGGTGCATTGTACATGAGCCGAAAATAGCACAAGCCACTGACCTAAAAGAGGATGCTTTGTAAACTTAACTTTGTAAGTTTAAATTAAAAATATGCCTATGTACCAGAGGAAAGACATTACAGGTATATTTGAGTGAAAGGTATTTGTGCAAACACGAACCAGCAGCGGAAAATTGCCGATTTATCAGTCCATTCAAAAGGTATGCTCCGCTTATCTCACTCATGTAGTAATAGAGTTCAAATCTGAAATAACTCCATTTTGTTTGGATGTGGTGGCTTGCTGACACATCCATTGAAATTCAGACACGTAGCATAAAAATATATGCTCGATACGCCAAGGTATAGATAGGGTAATCACATCGGAACCTTGGCTAGCGATGATGTTAGGATTTGATGCATCACACCTTTTGCAGAAAATTAAAGAAGAAAGTAGAGATATTGAGGAGATGGGGTCTTCTGGTGAAAAGGATATATAATTTACTTTTCTTTGCACCTTAGTTACCATTCATCACTCTGTTCGCAACTTAGACAAGCATGATAAAGCGGGCTTTATAATTAAATTGGATTTGAAACCTTCAAGCAATGACACTACTAAACTATCTTGAAAAAGTAGTTATTTGTGTTAGACATTACAGTGAATTAGACAGAAGGCGATTTTTAATTATGCCCGGTATCATCTGCTATTGGGTCGGAGAATGAGTTCAGTTGACATTCAGCGGATGAACTAGTTTTTGGTTTTGCATTTATGCAAGAAGCTTACTCAAACCGTTTCTTTAGTTTAAACTATTTGTTTATTTGCGAAATTTTGTCAAATACAATTACAAACATATGATTTTGGGGATTCAGTAGAAAGCATAAGCTTGATAGCACTGTCTCCCCAACAGTAACAAAAATTACTGATCTCGATGCTAATACAAGCGGTTATACAGAAACTATGCATAAACTTACATATAAAGCATAACTGTGAATAAGTACTAATTTATTGCGATTCGAAAGGTTGAGTTAGTCAATTGGTTAAACCTCTTTGTCATCCTAGCATAATTTTGCACAGCTAAAATATCTGTGTGTTGTTTAATACAGTAGAAATGAATTATAGAACAAAGTCGTTTTACGCAATGAAGGTCGAA
This sequence comes from Megalonaias nervosa, assembly GCA_016617855.1. NCBI lineage: Eukaryota > Metazoa > Mollusca > Bivalvia > Unionida > Unionidae > Megalonaias > Megalonaias nervosa. Next base: position 14,874 of record JAECUM010061184.1, read on the forward strand.
GGTCATTTGAAGATCGAATGGAGCAGGTCTCATGTTCTATAAATAAAGGTCGAATCCTATTCTTTACACCTGACCATCTACATATTTGTAATTAGAATTTAAGCTACTATATAAAGTATTTACGGTATGTACATTCTAGCCTCATTGCCATAGTTAATAAGACTGAAACAGTTACATATGGAAACAACTTAGTTTTGTTTACTACCTGTAAATGTTACAATCTTAGTAACCATGTAATAGGACCACACCTCCACTCCATACTCCAAAAACCTTTCAGCAAGGCCTAGTTTAACCAAAACTATTTTCGAGTTGTTATTTAAAAATGAAGTACATAAATAAGACATATCATGGCTCAATGTACCATACTGAAGATTACTCCAATGTTTGTAGACGGTTAATTACAGTCCTTGAAAATTAAACTTTTATGTCCATGAGAAGTCCTTCAATTTCCTAACGAAATATTTGCATCAACCAAAGTGAAGCTATATAATTATGCGACTGATAATGCTAATGATGATATTAATAATTATAATAAATATTATTCGTTCTACTAAACAGTTAACTGAATGATTGCAACATTTTATCAAAATACCAGTGCTCTCAACAACTTGTGACATGATGTCAATTTGCATGAAAAATTATTACAAACACAGAATGGTATTGATATGTAGCGGGGAAGAGTTTTTAGACCATTTATTTAGCTTTTGATTCATAGTGGTTCGAGAGCATTTTGGCGACATTCGAAAGTCAATATATATATATATATATATATATATATATATATATATATATATATATATATATATATATATACATTACTCATTGCATGTATTTCAAGAGAGAATGGTAATAATGAATGATACAAATGGAATTGAAGCAAGAAATGCTTTTATCATATTTAGTAGTTTTCTATTTTAAATTACCTGGGCTGATACATGGTTAAAAGAATGAGAAGAGCCACGAAACGTTGTAATTTTGGTTTTATGAGGAGACCGAGTGTAACGGAAAGGTGATTTTATTTTATTTTCATATAGAGGGGTGCAGCAATTCATTGTCCGTATTGTGAGAATTGGAAATTTGTTCTTACAGACCAGCAATCTTAGAATTCTTACGTTTTCTGGACAAGTATATTGTGGCCTGTAACTTGGAAGGTCAGTAGTTCCCGTTTTGTCTGAGCGATGTTTACACAGGCGTCATTCATACTTATCAAGGAGTACTATTTGGGCGTATGGTATTTTTACACAGTGTATGGCGAAATGTGTCAATGATGATGGAAACCAGCGGAAAATACTATGGATACAGCTAGTGGAAGCAAACAGTACTAGTTTAGGTGATATCTTTTGATGGTTACATCAAAACGAATTGGACTGGCTGGAGGATAGGGCTTCCCAGAAAAAAATGTGTTGGCTTGAACCAGTCGCTGGACTCCTTGAAACCATATTCTGTGACTACAATGAATAAATAAATGAATAAATACACACTACATCTGAATGGTTCACTTTCTTATAAAGCCGAGTGATGAAAAACTTACTGCAAATTCAACAAAATGGGCTAAACCTAACTTTGAGTATGACATATATCATGATTAAAAAAGAAAATGGGAGTTTAAGGATTCTTGGCTGCAGGAGTTTCCTTGACTTGAGGCCTAGGATGATCGAACAGATTTTCATCTTATTATATATGTAAGAGATAGCATTGCACTACATACAAAATCTTTGGATTGTCTGCTGGATGCACTGTTAACACAACAAACAATTGCAAACCACAATACATTTCAGTTAAAGTTTTGATAATGAGGAAAGAAGTTGTGGGTGATTTAGACAGAGTGATCAATAAATATGATGCGAGCCAAACTGAGCATTACCAGAAGCAGAGAAAATCTTTTTCAGACAATTAATTTCTTTGTGAGGTCCAAATAAAAAATTTAGTTGAACTTGGAACTAATCACATCAGCAGAACTGCCTGCATAAATTTCATCAACATTTCTGATGTCCTACTAAAATATTTCAAGGTTAAACTACATAGCTAAATTCCTATCCATCCTCCATCTTTTAAAATGTACGTACTGATTCAGAAGTTATAGACCAAGAATGCATTGTTGTTAGTTTTGTAGAGCCTGGTTATAAGTCCAATTACAATGCTTGCTAGCTCTGAGCATCCTGAAAGCTTCGATTCTGATGGGGTTTCAGCTTTGTGATCTTGACATTCCTCAATATAATTCCATCATACTTTTTATTGTCCATTAAACAATCTTTGGTACGGACTTCTTTTAGGCTGGAATATATAATCATTAGAGCAATTAATTTCTGAATTGTAAGAAAAACAATATTCATTAGTGGTTGCGATTTTTATTTCCATTCATATGATCAAATTGTTGAAGTTGCAGAGGAGTTCGTTGTAGGATGATGGAACTCGGGACTACAACACACTGACTTTTTGTAGCAATTTCTTTGTATATGATTTGGAATAAAATAAACATGCCTTGAGAGTGTTAACATACTGTTGCAACTGTGGAAAGGTTTTTACTTATCTCTCATGTTCATTAAGCAGTAAAACCACTTATACGTTGTCTCAGTAGAAAAGTCTTCTCATAAATAACCCTATACTCATACGTCTTGCAGGAGGGGAATTTTTACTTGGCTCTTTATGTACTTGTGTCCATTTTGAGATATTCATTGGCAAGAACGCACAAAATCCACTTGGTATAGAGAAATATAGCTTGGATTGCATATTTGTATGTGTATGTAAAAAAATAAGCTGATTAGATTTTCAGCCCGTTATAGGAAGTTTTCATTTTCTTTGGCACATTTTAAAAATATTTTGTTCTTGAGTTTTATTCCACATTTCATTGTTAGCACAATAAAGCGAAAACCACATTAGCTAGACAAAAGAAATTGAATGTGTTGGAATGGATAAGTGTGTAAATGATCTTGATAGAGTTTCATGTCATAGTAGCAATGATTCAAATTGGTTGAAAGAAGTAACTACTTGTGATTCGAGATATGTTGTTGGCATTTTTTATGTGCTACAAATATTGGTCTTTCAGATTATTTCTGCAAGTGACAGCAAGATGACCGTCCTTAATCGTTTGGAGGAAGTGGATGAACCACATATAGGCCTTTTTCCACCTGGAAGTACGCTATTCTATTCCGGTGTATTTCATAATTGAACAAACATATAGCAGTTATTATTTATAGAGGATCCCCCATCTATTACCAACATTAATGCATTAAATCTCAAACTGACAAGCAATTAAAGACATTAAGTGGTACAGCTGAATACCATATTGTCAATTCCTGTATTAAATTTGTTTTGTAATAATGAAGGCATTAGAAATAGCTCTTGGTGCGTTTAACAGAAAAATAAATTGAAATTTCTGGAAAAAATAATATTGATAATTCACGAGAGTGAATTATCATATATTTTTTCACTTATCGAACGGAGCCTCGAGTGGCCGAGTGGCCTAAAGCGCTCTCCGTTACGGATCACTGCCATCTCACCTCTGTCTGCGTGGGTTCGAGTCTCGAATTCGGCCAATGTGGGTATGTGAGAAAGTTTGCCATTAGCTTCTCGCGGGTCAGTGGTTCTTTCCGGGGTTTTCCCGGGTTCTTCCTCCAACATTAATACTGGCTGCCATGTATAGCTTATCATGTGCTGAAAAATGGCTTTAAATCCCACAACAAGACCACCCCCACCACCACCACAACAACAACATCAATCAGTTATGAAACTATTTTTTGGCCGAAACGTACTTACCCTCCCCCCCCCCTTCCATTTGCTACTACATTTTCCAGATCTGCATGTCCCTGTCGTGTCTGTGGCATCTGCAATCAAACATAGAAATAGAAAAAACTGAGTACTGATGAAATTGTAGTAACATTATTTACTGTCATATGTAAAAAGTGATGGAGAAAATCTTAAGGAAAATAAGTTTCAAAATTAAAATATTGTATAGTACTGCAAGACAAAAACAAGAAGCACGGTTAATGTAAGAAATATAATGTAATGAATGTGCTGGATCATTGCAAATACTGTTGAAATATTTCAAGCACAGAATCGATGTAAATAAGTACATGACGTGAAACAGAATATTTCTGGACGTTTACTTCGAGTAGAATGTAAACAATTTTTTAAAGGTTCTACCTGCTCGATCTTTAATTCTTTTTGTCACTCAGTATAACAATAATTGTTAGAACTTCTCAACAGTGCTAAACACTATGCTGATTATCGAGTTTCTGGTTACTTAAACTCCAATAGCAAATTTATCCAAACTATTAAAGTTAGCAGTTTCGTGTTCTTGTAAATGATGAGCAAGTTGAACACAGATCTGAAAATAAAATTTTCATCATAATCCTAATAAATAAAACTTCAGTCCAAACCATTTTTAAGTTTTCATTAGGACGACTGATCTTAATGGTGTACAAATGAATATTGATAAAATCCTTAATTCTATATCTCAGACTAAAAATTTAAAGAGCATATGGCATACCTGAATTGCTCAGAAAGATAATTTAGATCTTAACAAACAGTAGAGACAAGCGACCTGAAGGGATGAATAGTACAGAGAGTCCATTTCTCCTCTCCATAAATGTGGCAAAACTTAAATCTGAATAGTGCTGGTACAAAACTACATACATGGGGATCAACAAGTTTTATGGGACTAGGAGTTAAATTATGGTTGATACAGGTTTTTCTCTCCCAATAGCTTCTTACAGGTAGATTCTAAGCAATTTAGAAACAGTTTGTCCCACGCAGCTGCATTATCATCTGTCCTCCAACCTGACACAAGTTAAATAGCCAGCGACTGTCATTTTTTCTGCGAGAGAATGTTAATCTAATCCTGGCGATAATTCTCTTGGAATTGTTTTGTTCACAAATATATGGTTACGTCCATGTACATCTTCATCAAAGAACTGAAACTCGGTCACTCTCACAGACTGACCAGTAAGTTAGTGGTATAAATGCAAAGGACAGCTGCAGTGTATCTTCACAGAAGAGGATATGAAAACATATTAATTCCTTTGACGTCTGTTTCTGTTTTCGTATGTTCATCTGTTTATTAGATTAATCTTGATGGTAATAGTTTGAATGTTAAAGTTTAATAATGAAAATAAAATACATAGCTTTCTGTACAAAATAAGTCTTGACTCCTAAGCTTTATGACCTCTTCACAAGGCTTTCATCAGAGGAATGACATCTGGACTGGAGACAAATGATCAACTAAATGTTGATCGCGTGACAAATACGCTTTTGTGCAAAGGCAGAAGTTCCAATCAGGAATCTCAGTTCAACACTGTCTCCCTTACCATGACTTCATATGCTTCCCTTATTTTTCTCCTTGGGGTATTATACTCTACCGAGTATTCTGATGTTTTCCCTAGAAAAATTACGTGTTTGTTCTATACAGCGTTCACCAACTTAAAGTTTTATTATTAATTTTAATTCCAAACTGTTTTAACTCACCCTCTTAGGACATGCGATGAGGCACATGGGAAGGCTGGACATAGGGGCCATGATCAGGTTCTTATATTTTCAGCTCCTTTTGCCCAGCATACCTTGATTGTCGCACAAATGCCTGAGACACAACCAATTTTCAAGACCCATTCATATAATACTTGCAGGTTGATCAGTCATGTAGCTATTATTGTATGATAAGGAAGTCTTCATCTGTATTTGCATTTTACTTGTACATGGGTGCTCAGCGCTCATTGCTTCTTTTTCTTGTCGACCTTTTTGGGAATTCTTTAGTACGATACTTATAATTCATTTATTTTGTGAATTTAAATGTTTGTGTTTATTGTTTTGTTTTTTTTATTTTTTAAAATCACATTGTTATAAGAACATTAAATTCATGAGTTGGGGAGGGGATTTCGTAGTTTTTCTTTGATAAATTATTGGCTCATTGAATTTAGAGCTTGTGACATTTAAAAAAATCCCTGGAAATTGTTAATAATAATAATAATAATAATAATAATAATCATGAACAATATTTAACTGCTCTCCTAACGGACAACCATGAGACATTTTATATACTACCAGTGAAGCAGGAAATACTTTCTTCTCATTTGTTAAATGGTTACTCATATATGTGAGTTCTGTCACAGACAGTGCAGAAGTGTACTTTTTTCCTCTATTTCTCTTAGACAACACCATTAAATAATTAGGTAGACACTCTGGTTGGAAAATGCTTCCAGGTAAAGAGAAGATAGTCCTGTGTGTAAATTTGGATGTGATTGTGCATCTTGTATTGGGTCAGTGGTGGTTAATGTTTTAAAATTTTCTTTTAATGAGCTATCCGATAATTGATTCTCTGTTGATAATAAAAAGGGCATTAAATGCCGCTACATATAATTATATTCAAACAATTAGCAAGCAGCTTATTAAATATCGAGGATCTTTAGTGTCATGTTTCAAATGTTGACAAAATCATGCCTACAAATTCATTATTTTGTGTACCAGATTAGTCATTATATTGTGTATCTGCTTATATTTTATATCATAAATATAACCATTGGTTCACATAAACATTTTATAAAGCATCGATACTGTTCTTGTTTCACCAGATTTAGGCTTTTTGCATCAACTAATCAGCAAGGGTTTCACATCTTTATGCAAGTTGCAAGCTTGAGTAGTTATGGGAGACCTCACTATGATACAACATCCCAAATCGACAATGTGTTACAATGTAATTTTCAAATTTTAATAGCCATATGCTTACAGAATTCAGGACTCATAATGATAATTCGTCAGCTCTGTAAACTAATATTGATGTCAATCAAGTTTTATTATCACGTGACATTACTGTTTATACAATGCAAACTACACACTTATTCTTTCCTTTATAACACTTATATTATTCAAATGAGAAAAGATATTGATATGTTTTCCAGTTTGTAAATGTTTGTGGATGATCAGTCTTTCAGGTAATGTTATGAATCTTGATTGTGTATGAGGTAGTTTGGTGTTTTATCTGAATTTGTGTTATATTTGCAGATTGTTTGCGAGGAATGCTGAGATTTCTGGATTCACTACCAGTGCATGAGAGAAAATGATTCTTTAAAAACTACCTCCAAAAGCAGATTTGTTTTTGTATCTTGGAAGATTTAATTTAACCGACTTAAGAGTAATATTGTTTTTTTTTAATTTATCGTGGTATAAGCTATCAGTTGCAAAATTATACTGCAAATAATACCAACATGGCACTGAGTAAGCTGTACGATTTGGCAACTAACAGTCTATATCACAGTAAACGTAGAAAGAAACATTAATCTCTTATAATTGAAATTTATATTATTTTTATTTATTTGTTCAAGTACTTCAGACAATGCTTCTGACCGGATTCAATTCAAATTCTCCAATCAGATGTTACATTTTTGTAGAAAATAAATAGACTCACAGAAGGACATATGGAAACAGGCTGATGGTTGGTATGAAATACTTCGTGTATATGAATAACAGTATTTCACAGAGAAACCCATAACAGCAAATCTAATTATAGAGTTTTTCTTTGGGAAATTTCTGTTCATTGCTAACACACATTTCAAATACTGGGTCCCAGGGTGACCTATGTGACCTCAGGCGCCCACCTTTACAGTTCACTGACATTTCGATTCATTCCATCTTCGGCCAGGTCAATGCAGTATGTCTGAAGCTCGTCAGTTGCTCTCTGTGTAATTAGGTCAAACAAAGAATGATTCTTTTCACAAAACATTAGAATTATTTTTTCACATTTAATTTAGTTTTTTTAAACTAACATTTGTCTTTTGTTATAAAATATATATTATGTCTGCCTTCATTGCAGTTGGAACTTATTTTTAGAAGTGTGTTTTTAGAAAATTAGTTCTCACAATCTGATTATGCGGTAACAGTCTGACCAATTGAAATCGTAGATACTTGTACCAACTAATGCCCTGGAGATAATTATCAGAAACCTTTGGCAACCACCCCCCCCCAAAAAAAAAACAAACAAAGAGTAAAACATCAAATTTTTAAACCAAATTTCATGATGTGCTTCAATGTTTTAAACTTGTTTCTTCATAAGTTTATTACATGCAGTAAAGCATTGTTATTGACCGCAAACTAAGATTTAATTTTGTTACATACAATGCTTTCCAAATTCTTCTCAACAGCAAAGCTGATGAATCAAATCCATGCTGTGCTTTACTTTTGAAAACTGTTTTTGTGAGAAATGCTATTGCTATAAAGAGTAAAGATTGGTTGTTGCTATAAAGAGTAAAGATTGGTTGTTGACTTCAGACTGAGAAGTCTTCATGGTTCTAACAAATGACTGCTTATCAACAGTAGCATTGGTTAGTTGTAAACCAGCTGTCACTTGAAAGATACACATATTGACCTGATTATAACGTGTACACAATATCATATTTCATAACATGGAGATGGGATGGTCTAAATTTTTCATGTCAAATAATTAATTTTTAAGCATTAGGAGTTTGATTTTTTTAAAAAGTTAAACCTTCTTTATGAAATCAAAATTAAATATGTATGTGATTTTTTATTGATTTGTAGGCTCAGTGTGTTATAATTTGAACTGTGTTATTACATTAATGAAGGTTTATCCGTGTTAGTACAGCTGTTTGAATATGTTATCAATATGATTTATCATTCAGATTTATCACAGAAAGGCTTTACATTTATAGACACAATGTGGATTTTCTTAAAATATACCATTTGCAACAACTATAGTTATATACTTAAAATGTATTGTAGTTAAAAGGACAGTGCTTAAAATATTGATATTATTATTTCATTTTCATTTTAGCATGTTTATCTAAATGATCACTTGAAGACTTAATGCCAATAAAATTTAGAAATCTTTCTTTACCTGTTGCATGCTGTAAATTAAAATAATAAAATGTTGCAAAAGGCATATTTGTTCTTGATTTTTATCTGCCACAAATGTGGAAGGTGCTTAAATTACTTTATTCCATCTATCAATGAATCGCACACTGGTAATGTTCTGCGTTTTAGGATAATTTATCGGATATGGTTAGCCTCCTGAGTCATGCCACTTTGTATGCCAATGCCATCCTGCCAACAACATGACAGCATCTGTTTGTTTACATCTAGAAGTCTGTTTTCTTAAATATTATGCTGTTCTTTGGCATCTTCACTCCCAGCTTCAGTATCTACTATTCTGATGCAAACACCAGCAAACAGTTTTCTTCACTTGGCCTTGTTTCCGAGTAATATTTGGCATCCCTTTCATTATAACCATTTTACAAGCTGGAAAAGCAGATAAAATAACTACTTTTCGCTTTTAGGTCAACAAATGTTGCATTGCATTGATGTTGAAGAATAAAGTACACAACTCACTTCCGACTTGCTTTGGTTGATCTGCTTAACCATACTACCAAGGATGCATTAAAAGTACATGGTACCAATTACACCATTAAAATCTTGTTATCGCTGAAGAATATCAGAGATTTTTTCAACACTGGGGTGTCAAATAACCACTTTTCAAGTCATATTCATATAAGACTTGTTGGCTGGTTGATCTGCTTAACCATGCTACCAAGGATGCATTAAAAGTACATGGTACCAATTACACCATTAAAATCTTGTTATTGCTGAAGAATATCAGAGATGGTTTCAACACTGGGGTGTCAAAAGGAAGAAATGGTTTTATCTTGAATTTCAGAAATATATGGCAGCTAGTAAAGTGTCAGTTTAATTGAACTACAGAGATGGATCCCACTGACTCAAGACTTTTGAATAGATTGCATAAAGCAATAATTTCTTGACTGCCACTTTGGCTGGATAGTTGCGTTATATAATTTCAACCTCTGAAACTGGCTTGTATTGTATTTACAATTGGAACCAAAATTTAGAACCTGTCACCAAGTTCTGTTATGTAGATGGGTGCTTGTGATGTATAACTTTTACACATTCATCCTTGACACATGTAGGATTTTATAAATGTATGTTAAGTAAGATGCAACATCAAGATAACTCAAGCGTTGGAATAACTTGACGAAATAACATGAGGACCTGTTTGCCATCTCACTGTTAGCACAAAGTACAAATTTGTTATCGCAACTACTGTTAGTAGCGCCAACAATATTATATATCAGTGTACATGTTAATAAAACCTCGTTCCCGATCAACGGTAGGAAATAAATGTGGCAGGTAAGTTTCCCGATGAACGGGTATTGTATAAAATGCTATAGTTATCGAAAACAAAAAGATGGTGTTCAACTAAGCTATTTCATGAAACAAGTATTTTTTTTTTTTATTTTTTTTTTAAAGAAAACCCTATATTTTGTGCTACATGGTATTTTCCTTTTAAATCTAAAATATGTGAGACAAAACAAAAAAGACAGACTAAATTACGGACTGGTAATACCTTGGAACGTCAGCTATTGAAATAATCTACATTTATTATTATTAGATTGATATAACAGTTCGTCAAGGTATACATCAGTTTCTAATCTTTTTCTATCTCATAGATCGCTCCGGAGGCTTAATGGTTAGAGCGTCCGACTGGGATGCGGGAGGTGGCGGATTCGATCCTAGGCCGAGTCATACCAAAGGCTTATTAAAATGTCATTAACAGCATCTTCGCTAGCCAAGGTTCCAATAACCATATCTACACCTTGGCATATCGAGCAGATATTTCTGCATTTCGGGTCTCTGAATTTCATTGGATGCTGCAGCAAGCTACCACATCCAATGAAGATTAAGTTCTTCACATGTGAACACTGTTCCTACGTGATCAAGACAAGGGGAGAACACAACATTACTGGACTGATAAATAAGCAATTTTCCAGTGCCGGTCCGTGTTTGCACAAATACCTTTCACTCAAACACACATGTAATGGCTTCGCTCTTGAACATAGTCATAATTTCGATGTTAAACATATAAAGTATCCCTTATAGGTCAATTGCCACCACCGTTTTCGGCCGATGTACACACTATTGGTCGCTTGGCATTACATACTAAGAAAGGCAACACATGAAATCCAATAGATGTCGCTAGGACAAAGCACCAATATAGCTGTTCAATCCGCTAAGGTGTAGTTAAGGTTATCGGAACCTTGGCTAGAGAAGATGCACTAACAGCTGTCTCGCTAGGTGCTCAGCATTAAGAGGTTAATGTTAAGACCGGTTGGCCTGATGTCAGGATAATGTGACTGGGTGGGACATCATACAACATGTCTGTGGCATGATGACCCACTGCTAGATATCACTATAAACTGTCACACTGCAAACATCGTAGCGATATGACTGAAAAATTCTCAAAGCTACATTAAAAATCCAAAACATACACACATATTTCTATCTCATAAATGCTATCACATAATTATGAACTTATCCTGCACGGAGAGAGAGAGAGAGAGAGAGAGAGAGGTTTGCGATTTTGTTACATCTTCTAATTGAACAAATCGCTGCGACAGGTATCAGACTTAGCAATGTTTTAATATATAGATAAGGGTTAAAACATTTGATAATCATAGAAAAAATATTTTATTTTTTTTTACAAAATCTTGGATGTATGATGAACGTTTGCAAGATTTAATGGTGTTTTCCGGTAGAATTGATCAGCCTGGAAGCGTTTTTCAGTCGCAGTTTGCTCAGATCGAATAGAATAAAATACTCCATATCATCAAACAAGAACAGTATTAATAGCAATACAGAAACTGACAATATTTATTTTTAGAGTGTCTTATATCCCGTTTCTTGTCGTTTTTGTGCCGATTTTTGTCAGCTTGTTTGTCGTTTTTCGGTCTTTCTATGGAGCAGGCAAACGGGGAATTAACATGATTTGACGTCGCGAGACTAGACTGGTGACAAATATCAGCAGCGTTACAAGTGGCTGACCTCAATGGGAAGTAGAATGCCCTTTTGTCTGACAGATATAGCAAGTATTTTGACTTTTCTCTCGAGAGGAGGAGTAATCTCTCGTCCTTTCTGAAGTAAACCGTCGTATGTCGCCTTTCAAAGCTTTGGCCAAAAGGTCTGTGTTCGCTCTTGCACCTTCTTGACAGAATAAATACTCATACTCTAAGACACTGACCCTA
>JAECUM010061186.1:0-14024 GCA_016617855.1 Megalonaias nervosa
TATATATATATATATATATATACCAAATAATCCTAAAGATTCTATTACAAGACCAAACGTTTATAATGTTCCAAATGAATTCCAATATTGGATGTACTGACGTACAAATAGGCTTGAATGTGCTAATGTACCCATAGTATTGATGTATCACAATGGAATAATTCATAATGTCTTTGAATGAGTTCACAATAATCCTAAAATTAGTGTTTTAGACCAAAAAGTCAATGAGCACCATGTAATTAGAATGAATAATTTAAATAAATGATTCCTCTCAAATTATATATGAAAACAACAGTAAATGATTCCACATATTTAACTCAAAAGTGGAATAAATAATTGTTTACCTCATCATACATTATTACGAATATGTAATTAAATTACTTATGTGTTAGTTTTTAAATTCTTTTTTATTTTATTTTTTGTTTCATTATATTTTATTGTAATGATTATTTTCAAGGGATTTGATATTTTTGAAAAAAAAATATCAGTCTGATTAGAACGTAAAAGTATGACTTAAGTACTATTTTTAGCTCACTTTGGTTCAAAGATTTTGTAAACATCGAGTGAAAACGATTGGCTATTACCAAGGTCATTTTCGGCCCACGTGTTAGCTGAATTGTAAACAGCCTTTCTTTTTTATTTCTCCAGCGTGAGAATCTGATTCTTAGATATGGCTATTCTTGCCTACGTGTTAAATGGCATATTTTTTACTGCGCTGTTCAAGTTAGTGGTCACCTATCCCGTCATGTGAGCCACCATGTGATCTAAAATCGCGGCTTAAAACAACCGATTGCTAGTAGATTTATTCAGTCGTATCTTTACACCTTGAGGGTACAAGGTGTTTCTACTGTTGATATCAGATTGTTTTGAAGTTCATCTATTTTTTGGAATTTAATAATTCATTCTCTAGAAAACTACACAAGTGCTTCATATTGATAAAAGTTGTGGGAGAAAGATATTCAGTGGAAATTTATTCTGGAAATTCTAAACGGAAACATTATAAACTGTGATTCAGTCGAGGATCTGTTGCCGTCGGTACATCGACCTCATATGACGTCATGGCCTTCCATATTGGAATTTCATTGAGATTCGAACCTGGATTCAATTAGAACTGTTTAGTGATAGGGCTTATATTTTTCAATCCTAGGATTAAATTTTGGATTATATTCACAAAACATAAGTCCTATTTTCTATTTTTTACGTTGTTTTCTAGGGAAATAGATCATTTTTGTTAAATTTACAAAGCTTGATGGCTTTACTCTTTTCTTTTGTTACTTTTATACGAGCTCACATTACGACTATATATATATATATATATATAGAGTATATATATATAGTATATATATATATATATATATATATATATATATATATATAATATTAATTTCACTTGACCTAAGAAACAATATAATGTCCAGGATGTGGGCGATTTCAAATGGAAAAGTTTCACTAATTCATAAACAAGGTAGTCCTTGAAGTAAACATCGTTAAAACAATGACATATGGTTGGAGATACAGCCCTCAGACAAGACAACAGGAGGGTCGGCCGAAACTCTACCTTCAATCGCGGACAAATGTCAAACACATAATATAAAATAAATATGTATAACAACACAGAGGGGTATCTCGTGATATTTATAAGTGATTAACAGAACTATACTGCATTTACACGTGAAATCAAGTAGATAGTCATATAGGCATAAGTATTTGCATGCATGCATAGATTCTTCCTTCCATCCATTCATCCTTACATTTTCTCCTAATGCTCCAAATATAAGAGCTTTAAATAAGCGTGGAATTAAAGAAAGTATGCTGATTTTTATTATCCGTGGTTATCACTTAATTGTGGTTTAATCAAACACCTCAGTACAAAACCAATTTAGTTGTCTCATCTAATGGTCTGTACAATATCTTTCGCTAAGCGACAGTTCAAGGTCATGTTCTTCCTATTTGAATGAATGGATTGTTACTTAAATTTGGCATTATTATTTCATCTTAGATAACTAAAACTTTCAAGAAAAACTCCACAGATAAAATGCCAAGATGACAGTGGCGGCAGTCGTAGCAGGAAAAAATTTGTGAATGATGGCGTTAAATTTGGAAATCATGTTTCGATGTTATTTTGTTTAATTGATGACGATATATGCATGAAGTAAATATATTAACGTTGTTTATAACTATAAAATGATTGCAACCTCCGTACAACATACAATAGTTTTGTTAACATCTATTAAATTTGGCAACCATTGTTTTATGTAGAATATGAAAGACTGTTTATCTGGGAAGGTGACATCTTGAGATGCCACAGCGGTCAGCATGCCTGACACACGATCATGGTGTGTTCATGACCAGGCACTTGACTCCAGTTGCCAGGTATTAAAAATCCTTCATGTTTTTTGTGTTATGATCATGAAAATCCTATCATTTAGTTAAACTTCTCTATGATATTCACGTTTCTACCATTTACGCATCTAGTACAATGTTAATGATTGTAAATGCAGTTTTTATTACTTTTGTTTCAAATAGATATATAAAGGCAGTACGAAATAAATTTTATTTAATCGTTCCATACTGTTCCTGATATTGCTCCCGTCGCACCTGTTTATAGATGTGTTTATAGCTGTTCACAAACCCCATCCTGCTTCTCACAGACACATGCACACTCTAGCACTTACGTTATGAGATCTATATTGCCAACGTGGCTACATTATTAAAAGCTTTCAACACTAAATGTTCGACTCGGGATACCTTAGTGTGTAGATGAAGGATTGCCACAACTATCTAAATTCTGCACTGTAGCAAATACGCTCTCTCTCTCTCTCTTTATATATATATATATATATATATATATATATATATATATATATATATATATATATATATATATATATATATATATATATATGGCGTTTGTGTTTAAGATTAAATTTTATCGTTATTATATTTGTAATGGAATCTGACCGTAGTGATAAAGTTGTGGAATTTACCACCGCGGAGTATTGGATCAGCTGGCAGCAGATGTTTACCTCGATAACAATTTTGATCTACTTCTCGAGGAATATTTGCGTCAAAGTGATGTTACTAGGCCCTCCAATGAACTGTCATATAATATTGTTAAAGGTCAAGTAGAAATTGCCATTTGGAATCACCCTGATGTACCACTACCAACTCGAAGCGAGCTTGCAATCATCGCACGCGCAAATGAAAATGCTGAATCGTTGGCTGCAGCACGAGCTACAAAGCCTCTCCGGCATTGTTTCTACAGTGGTGAAGTAGCATTCACAGATGCATGCACCCCAGTTACATTCACCATCGAATTTTTTAACTCAACATTGACTCAGCTGAGAAAAGAAAGACCTCGACTGTTGTTCAACAAGAACGCACTTTTTCTGGCAACATTTATTGGACAAGACGATCGTTAGATGTCAAAGGTGAAGGCATAAACGGTATGTATTTCAATGAAAGGAGTGCCAGACCACCAGACCCCATAATTGCCGGAGATTTAAGTATTTCTGAGGCAGAGGTTTTGTATGATTGTATGACAATTGTGTCAATAAAAAGGAATAACTGGCTAGAAGTGCATGTGCGTATTGCACCTGCGCGTGATGATGTAACCGGGCAAGATCTGTCTCTCGTGCAATTAAAATACGTGATTGCGTTATTAATAGAAGAACTATGACAAACCCTCAGTCCTAACGATGTGAAAAAATAATCAAAGCTGAATAACAGCTTCTAGATGAAATCACCATTAAAAACGGGCTGATCGTGAAATACAAACGCGTGTGTTTGGTCGCAGAAGTTATGTGTGGTCTTGCTGCGACAGCTACTGTTGATCTTGGTATGACTTGAATATCAACAACATCAACCATTAAATGTGCACTGATCGGAATTGTTGTATCGACAGTATCCGATGTCTCTGGTGATGGGAGCAAATTAATTTCGATGCGAACGCCTTCCCGAGTATGCGTCTATTCCAAATCATTTGCAGCCACTCAGAGCAGTCTGAATTCGATCAGTAAATTGTAATCGGTATCAATCGAGGATAAAATAATCAGCCCAGCTCAGTTTGAGACTGTGCTTATGGAAATGGAAAATCACATTCAGTTACGAGCACAGATAAGAAACAGCGTGGATTAACAAACAGAAAAAGTCAAATAAAAGAAAAAAAAAATCGTCGTGCATCGTGCATATATTATTAGCTATCATAGACTTGCCTGTCCGAGTACATTGCTCTCTCCGCAGGATCTTCTGTCGTTTCTACAGTCCCTGCAGGCTTGATTAGTATGAGGGTAGTCTTTTGCCTTATTCTTTACCCTATAGGGACATTGACATCTGTGCGAGACTCTAACCGCCATGACTGAATCACTCACGTGACGTGTGTGGTGACACCTCTCGCTGGACAAAATTAAAAGTGATCAAGCATGTATGAATCGCGAGCGGGGGGATAACTATGTCGTGGGGGTTAGAGGCGAAAACGGATGTCAGGGGACCCTTAGGGTAACAAATAAGTCGAAAGTGGCAGTTTCATACTATTCATGAAATGAGGTCTTGTTATACAAAAAAAACCAAAAACATGCCATTTGAAAGCGCACGTTTAAGGTATAAGTGTCAATATAACAGTAGGTATCAAACACCTTGTTAAAATCTGCATCTACAAGCTCCATTTACAAGACTTTTCTGACCACGTAAGCGCAAAACGAAAATAAAAATTCCGGCAAGGTTTGTTGAAGACGAATGATCCGCTATTAACAACATTAACTACAAGTGTCTCCTAGCGTCCATGTGCAATTTTTATATTCTTCGTGTACGCTTCACAAAAGGATTCCATATTTTTACATATGACTATGTATTAGACGGTATTTTAAGCAAAATAATGACTGAAATTATAAAAAGTATACGCATTCTTCTAATACACCGAATACAATAGCTGACCCATTTTCCAAGAAAGACCTAATTTCGCGAGTTGTCCTCCTTACACCAAATGAAGATTTGCGCGAGTTGTCACCCTTAGACCAAAGGAAGCTATGCCTACAGCAAGTTTTATGCGTACTCCTGTTGGTTTGACCGGTGATATTACAAATGCCGAAGAAAATATCTCAGAACAGCATCAGTTTATCATCCAAGCCCTATCAGCAGATGATTTACAAGTTTTGTATTTGACAAGGCACAACAACATTGGTTTTAGGTTTAAAAGTATTTAGAAAAGGAAAGCCCATAATTCAAGTGAGTTCACACATCGGGACCGTGTGAAATCCTTCGAAGCTTGGTTTATGTAAAATTAATTTGAATAAAGGTGAATTGACTACGCTAGAACACTTACTGTATGACACTCATTTGAAACATGCAATGCAGACATAGATGTCTCTTTAAAATTAGAAATGGAATCCTTTAGTGGTAAACTTGACACGACTTCTGGAGACTGGACCAAGTGTTTGAAACCTTACTTGTCAGTTCTAATGAGTCGTAAAGACAATATTATTGTCAGATGGCTGAAAGAAATAAAACGAGTGATTATATTATTCTATTTGGGTTTAAATTCAAGAGATATACTTGATCATTTAGGAATTTTTCTTAAATTGTACCCCAGGCCTAATTTATCGGTTATTATATAATAAACTAATATTAAGAAATATATAGCTTGAATGCAAAGGAAAGTTCTGTACCATTCATGTCAGATTTCGTTTATATTGCCTTGCAAATATTTATATAAATCATGGTTAACGATTTTTAATTGCTTTCATGGATTCCCAAAAGGTTTTGATATGTTATATCGTGCTTTGGTGATGCTTCACGCTATATAGAGTATCTGTAAAAGGTAAATAAGTAATTTTTTTAATATATATTAGGTAATAAGTCATTCCATGATGTTTAATCATGCTGCAGACAAGGAGAGATTGATACTACATGATTCATTTTGTGGTAGTTTGCATTTCTAGAGAGTGCATGTGGTGCTGTTCTTGATCCAAATGAGAACTGGAAATACAAAGGATAGGAACTGTAAAATGATGACGTTTGAATTATTGAATAATTTCAGGCCTATGCTTATCTGGGAAATTCCCGAAAGTACCCCATTCCCTTGAACAAATTTATAGCAGGACGTTGAGCCGTTATACAGTGATGTGAAAGCAATGAAATATGATTCAATGCAGAAAATACAAAGTTCATGACAACTGTACCAGGCAAAATATGTTTTGAAAAATTGAATGTTAATAAAACTGCTCGTGGAACAAAATCAAATTGAAAATCAAATGCATTATGGAGTAATTATTGACAGGCTTTCATTGTGGGAGAATGAAATGAAGCGTGTGTGCTCTGCAACAGAGTGATGATATAAAATGGAATATTTGTTGAAAAGTTCCATTGGTAAGTATATGCCAACTGAAGGCAAATGGTACAATGCAGAGCGAATATGTACACTTAACCTGGGTTACAGTCCCGTCAATTTTCTCAAAGTTTTAGATTGAAGGTCTTGGTACAAGAAACGCAACGCCCTCTGCTGCCTCTAGGATTAAATGAACTTATTTCATGCTCGATAACTCTGATTAAGTTGTTCTTCTATAAGGACACAAGTATCCTCATCGCCTCGTTTTGAATAGATTGCCATAACCGTTTCCCTATTGTAATAATTAGAAAGAAAAAAAGAACAATGTGTCAGAGAAGCTTGGTATCCACAGAGGATACCGTTGCCTCATTTTGTACAAGGTAAAGGTCGTCTGTTAATTGACTATTGATATACATCATGGAAAACACCTAGCATGTCTCCATCTGTCGATATCGCCAGACTGAATAGGGTGCAGTGATAATCTATTTTCTGCGGAATATCAGTGGGGAATAAAAAGAAAGGAATACATTGGCAGAGCAAACATATATCGACGATTGTGCCCTGGTTACTGTACACTGCAATTCCAATAACACGGGTGACGAGTTTCATAACTGTTTTAATGTTCACATTTCAACGCATATAGAAAACAGTAATACCTAAACTGTATTACATATCTTTAAGATGAGATGACTGTTTCAGTATAACGGGAGAAAATTGTTAGGCAAGCATTGCAAATTTATTCAAAGTTAAAAATGTAGTCCATTGAAATGCTGTCAAATTTGTACTGACTTGAATCTATTATTATGCATAGGAGATTTATGTAACAATTGTTCCCCTCATCTATCGTCGTTCCTCTCATCTATCGTCTTATCAGTCCTTTTATCCTTTATATGAATATCTTTTACACATTCTGGCTAACTTTTACCATATGCAAACTATAGTAAAGTTTTATAAATTTTTATTCATTTGCCTCATAAGTAAATTGCATTTTGATCATATATCAGTAAACTAAAGTATTTCTTTTTTTGACATCCGGGTTTAAAGGGTAAATGATTACATTCAGAGCTTCAAGTGGTCCTTTTTGCAGTGTAAATTGTATACCTCAACAATAAAGTATGTTTCCTTTTGTCCTAGTATGTCCTAGATACTTCATCCTAGTCTCAGGTCAATTAAGTGTAAAACTGGAAATAAAGATATATATCCAACAGCGTACCAACTGAAGTAAGAGTTGATGGGCTAACGGGTCTGTTTTGAAGTGAGAATATATTTAATATTATAAGTAAAACCCCGAATTATAAAACCACTAAAAAAAACGATGGCATCAACTTGTGAATTTTAGTCAGTTGCAAACAAGTAAGGAAATGTCTAATACACATTAGCACATTTTTTCTTTGGTTTTTTTTTTTTTTTTTTTCTTTTTTAAAAAGTTTGTGCATAAGTGATACAGAAAGACAGATACACTCTTTACATAGTGTGTCTAATGTTGTACATAAACTCTCAACAATGACCTGTCATAAATTTGGTATGCAGTTTTATTCAACGAGGTCCCTAAAGTGCAAACAGGTGTCCTATTAGATATCTATTAATTTGCTTTTGACAGGTGATCCGAACGCGATGGGTCGTTGTATTTGACTTACATTGTATATATAATAGCCATCATTCTTGATAGGTCTTTTAAATGGCAGTATAGGTCAAGATGAAAAGCAATGATTGTGACCTATGGCTTCTGTTAAAACCTAATGTATGTCACTGTTTTAAAGCTTGACTACATTTATATAAAGTAAGCCTTTGTTCTAGTTAATTTTGATAAAAATTATTTAGAAACGATTATGGCTTTCCGAGGATTTTTCCTTCATTGCAGTTTTATCACTGATATGTTATTAAAAGAAAGTTTCGACATAAAAAGGTTTTCAAGCCGCGAAGATTTTTAAAATACTATTACCAAAGCTAAAACAAGGTATAAACGAAATGAACAAACAACAAAAGCAACTACGTCCACAGCGCTAAAAATAATGATGGTGGCTGCTGTGATAATTTGAATTATATTCCTAATAATTATGGAAACTGATTATGCCACAATAATAATAATTAAACCAATTAATCAATCAATTGATAAATAACTAAAAAGTCAAGTGCTCTTCCTTTAATACATATGCAGTTTTCATCATTGTTACTGCTAGAAACCACATATGAAATTTCTCAGTCCTCCTGTTTTCCAGTGTAGAACAGCGATAGCAAGTATCCATTTTATTTCATCACGTGACAGCTGCCTGCAACGCCATGACCTTCTACTGCGATCATAACACAAAACTGGCAAGATCTCCGATTTTCATCATTACTTAAGCATTCTTTTCACAATAATTGTCGTGGCTCCATGTAGACAATATTTACGATCATCGGTACACGGAATAAATTACATCTTCATTCTACAAGGGGCTTTATGGAAATACTCACTGCAAATGGATAGTATGCTTACGTAACATGCTAATTGGTGTAAAATGTTCACATCACTAGTAACTCAATACCTGTCGGTTCTGACCTGTTTCCGTTAGGAACAACGGCGGATTATCTCCCAGTGCTAAGTTCACTGTTGTTAATACTTCCTTTACTATTTTCCGGGACGTCATAATCAATGCCTCGCCATAATTAACAGATAATAGTTTTCACAGAAAATAAAGGAACAAAAACAAAAAAGTGCATTCAGTAGGATGGGTGCTAAAACATATCCATTTAGCAATATAATGAGTTGTTATTTATGATTTCCCTATTTGTTAGAACACGTCATTATTAGTATGGCAGCACTAGCAATATGAAACAATATAAAACAGTATAAAACAATGTATAACAGGTAATATACAGCCACAAGCATATTGTAGAACGGTCCCGGGGGTGTTAAAATAAGCCGATGAAGCAGCACAATTAATAAAAGCCACAGATGTCTACACTTTAATGGCAGTTAATGACACTATATATGCACACACATCAAGCAATCAAATTAAACAGAAAAATACAGAGTAAAGAAAGAAAGAGAGACAAATCAATTCACCCAAAATTATTACAGATGAAGAGTTGAATGATACCGTTCATCTATGTCCTTATGTAAAGGAAATTTATGATATTCCATGGAAGCCTCCCATGCTAGTCATTTATATTTAACAACAGATACATGACCAATCGGTAAACTGTCTTGGCAATGGATCTGCTTAAGTGTATTGGGTGTTGATTTGGCAATGGGCCTGGCTCAAATGTATTACTAGTTGATTTGGCAATAGACCTGGCTCAAATGTATTGGTAGTTGATTTGGCAATAGACCTGGCTCGAGTGTATTCTTAGTTGATTTGGCAATATACCTGTCTCAAGTGTATTGGTAGTTGATTCGGCAATAAAACTGGCTCAAGTGTATTGTTAATTGATTCGGCAATATACCTGGCTCAGGTGTATTGGTAGTTGATTTGGCAATTGATCTGCTCAAGGGTATTGCTAGTTGATTTGGCAATATACCTGGCTCAAGTGTATTGGTAGTTGATTTGGGCGTAGACCTGTCTCAAATGTATTGTTAGTTGATTTGGCAATATACGTGGCTCAGATGTATTGGGTGTAGATATAACATTTAATACTGGACCATGTTTTGTTACCACTGTAACTAACAAGGACGAAGGCGTTATATACTTTGGACACAATGATGAAAGACATGCTTAATCCATCAATTGTCATCTTGCTGTTTTTTTTTTTTTCTTTTGCATACTCTGGTACATCTTGTTGTATTTTTTGTGGTCATCTTGTAGTATTTCGTACTTAAGTAAAGCATACACAAATACATCCTATGGTATCTTGTGGTCCTCTTATGGTACCACGTGGTATTTTGTTGTCAAATGATGGTTCTCTTCTTCCGTAGATCAACGTTTTTCTATCCAGAATCCAGCTGGTTAAGTTAAAGACTTTCAAGATAAACATTAATTGCAACAATCGTACATTCCAAAATGTTCATTTGTTTAAGTTCATGCCCTGTAACAGGCATTTTGCACTGATCAACCTAACTGCAGGTATAGATTCTTTAGTCCTGGTACGAGTCGACAAATCCGCTGTTATTCTCTTTTTTATAATATCATTTTCTTGTTATTATGTATGAAAGAAAATCAGTTGTAGATAAAATTTGAATTGAAGACACTATTATTTTTGTGTGTTGTATGTTTTGCTTAATCTTAGTGATAAGGGCGGACTTTCTTTTACCTGTTCATATCTTTATGATTGCGCATGTAATCTTTGGTACCTAATTCAGACGCTGTAAAATTGCAATTTACACCCACAATTTCAACCAATGTGATTTGATTGCTGATATTTGTCCAAACGTAATTTAATGCTTGCATTGTATTCACCAGACTTTTACGCTCTATCTTAAAGTGAATAAATTTTCTTTCATGTTTTAAAGTTGCATCAGTATTCACAATGTACCATTTTAACATTGATCCTCGCTTTTCTTTTATGAATGTGAGGAAAAAAATATCCTGTTATGTATTAGTGATGGATAGGAAGATTTCACCCTCGGGATCTGACCCTCGGGTGATTTTTTTTCTTTTTTATATCAATGTATATTAAGTATTCTTGCAAAGTCCTCCAGATATTATTGTGCATATACATCTCTCTTTCAAACTACAAATTAAAAGGTGTCTGTCTTAAATCTACTTGTCTTTCCATGCCTGTTGACAGAAATGGAGGAACGTGGATATGTGTTACATTTACTTACATCATACATCTGCACAGTATAAGCTATATCATGGAATAACTCTCATTTATTTTAGATGATGAGATGTGTTGTCAAGCTTGGTAGTGCTCAATGACACCATAGGTAAATAGTTCCGCTTTATTTACTTTTTGAAGAAATAGGAATAAAACTTGCATTTTTCTAGTGTTGAGACCGTGTTTCTGCAAGAGAAAGAGCAGTAGAACCTTTCTCTTGACATTAACATTTTACAATTAGAAAATATTTTCTTTAATTTATCATCACTTTCAAATGGAAGTAATATTGTAGAGTTGTGGTTTCTGAATGTGAAAAAAGTGCGACTTTGCGCAAGGTCTTGTGTTGTATATGGAATCCGAAATATGAAACAAAGATAGTTTTATATAATGTAATTTATTTTGTGTGTTTGACCTTTAACTGAGGGTAGAGTAGTTATGGTCTACCTGACTTTTACCTTCGTTTTAAAGTTGTTTACTGATATATGAGTTCAAGTTCTAGCCTTATTTACACACTAAGAATGTTCGGGAAGAAAACTTTTGACCCACATCCTGGTCATTTTATTGTGTCGCTGGTTTTTATATAAGGTTGAGTAAACAAAATTATTTCATTCCTCCTTTAAGTTTAGTCTGTGGAATTATTTCCTGTTGTGTTCAGATATAATTTGAGAGAAATTGTTTATTTCAAAATTATTCATTGGAACTGCAAAGTGCTCATTGATATTTTGGACAAAAAACGCTACTTTGGGATTATTTTAAGTCCATTCAAAGACCTTCTGAATTATATCATTGTGATTCATCAAAACAGCTGATTCAAGGCTATTAGTACATCAGTACATTCAAGGCAATTAATACATCAGCAAATTCAATATTGGATTCCATTATGAGCACTTTATACGTCTGGACTTATGTGATAGAACATTTAGAATGAGTTGGGATCTAATTCAAAATAATGTAACTCCCTCTTAAATTTAAATTTGTAACTTGAGAATAAACTTATTTGCTGATTCTACTAAACTTGCTGGTTTCACTTTTCAATGTAACTTAGTTTAAAACCATGGAGTCGTAACAATATAAATACATTAAAGGGCGTGTTGGAATGCAGGTAAGATAAACTCATATGGAGAGAAAAAGGGGAAGGGAGGGAGAGAGAGTTACATGTAAAAAAATGAAATAATAACAATAAATAACACAGGTCATCTACAAAACAAAAATACAACCTGATTAAGCTTTCAAATTACAAGTATCAATGTTTTTGACGCGTCCACGATCTAGTCGTATCATAGGAGCATATCACTCACATGTATTTAATTATAAAAAGTATACACGCAGTAAGGTTATGTGAACAGTTCTAAAAACGAACTTTGTATATTTTATTGATCAGCTCCTTACTTCTAATCTCATCGAGTTTAGCAAATAATTTT
The DNA here is from genome assembly GCA_016617855.1 of Megalonaias nervosa. Classification (NCBI taxonomy): domain Eukaryota; kingdom Metazoa; phylum Mollusca; class Bivalvia; order Unionida; family Unionidae; genus Megalonaias; species Megalonaias nervosa. Next base: position 12,481 of record JAECUM010061186.1, read on the forward strand.
GGAACATGCATTCACCACTGTTGTATTTGACGGAGACCCATTCTTCAACTGCATTACGTCCAAGGATTCAAAGTTCTCAACGTTTTCACATTCGCTAAAGTAATTTATAAATTTGCAAACGCTTCTTCAAAGTATATCGTTATAATTTAGAATACCAATTTACATGAATAGCTCTTCAAATCTAAATCTCCCTGTCAAATGTAATTATTGACTTCACATGGAGACCGGAAAATATCAAATAAATATTTTGTTTTTCGACCTTGCAAACAAAATCAGCCAACTCAACTTGGATGCCATCGTATATCGACATTGTTGCATTCCAGTTTAAGAAAGGGGTAGTTTTGCTGACGAAAGCAAAAATGTTGTCATATATTATTGAGTACAATTGCACTAATATCAACCCCGAAGATATCTACATGCCAGATATCAACCCCGAAGACAGAGACCTCTGCATGCCATATAACGATATATATATATATATATATATATATATATATATATATATATATATATATATATAGAGAGAGAGAGAGAGAGAGAGAGAGAGAGAGAGAGAGAGAGAGAGAGAGGAAAAATGCACTTTGAATCGCACGATCACACGCTCTGTGAACGTGACTCCCATTAATACTCGCGTGTCATTCTTGACCTACTTAGTTGTTGATTTCACCTCAGCCATTGGCCTTGCCATGGATGGAATTCTTACTACGAAGAGTACATGTACTTTTTACTCTAGTGCTTATCACTGAGTTAAGGGAAATACAATATAACTTTCAGTCTCAAACGACTTTATTGATAATTATATTATAAATTTAAAAGATGATACATAATTCCATAACATTTCTAAATAGATTTTAAACATAGATACTAGGTAATCAGTAACAAAACTGAAATAAGTTTTCATAACGTTTAAGCCAAAACTTCAAAATGTTTCTTTTAAAACAATTATTTATTTAGGAACAGACTGCCATGACCGAATGATTTGGAATAGAACTGGACTATTGACGCAATGCTTAAAAATGGGGAGAGGATGGGGGAGGAGAAATGGAATTCGAAACAACTAGACATACGTAACAAAGAAAGAGCGACAATCAAAATGTTTTCTAAACTTCAAACTATAAAATTTATTTCTCTGAAAACAAAGTGAAAGAAATGAAAATAACTTATAGTATAGTAAAAATTCCGATTTCCTAAAATAGTTCTATCAATTCCAATAGATCGAAAGAATCCGCTTATCATCCAAAGGCATTCCGATTGATAATTTTAATGTGTTTATACGCTAACACAACAGAATAAGTCACAGTTTTATGTCCAAATGTATTTAAGTGAATTCACTGCAAAATACAAGTTAATTCAAATAGCCTTGAAGTGAATTCACAGTAAAATCCAAACTAATATTCTTCTTTGAATATTATTGTAAATATCAAACTGTTCTTTGAATAAACTCACAATAATCAGTACAGCTATTGATATCCGAATATCTGTAAATAGTTGTTTTTCACACCACTGCAATTCCAACAAATGGCTGTCACAGAATTAATAAATAA
>JAECUM010061187.1:0-17766 GCA_016617855.1 Megalonaias nervosa
GATGACGAGTATAAGTACGCACAGGATATCTGGAAAGAATTTGATTGTAAGACGTTTGGCGATTATCATGATTTGTATCTAAAAACTGACGCCTTATTGCTGGCGGACGTATTTGAAAGTTTTCGAGAAGTGAGTTATAACAATTACGGACTAGATCCTTGTTGGTATTATTCTGCTCCCGGGATGTCGTGGGACGCATTGTTAAAGTTTAGTAAAGTAAGGTTAGAATTACTGACTGACGTTGATATGTTCAATTTTATCGAAAAAGGTATCCGAGGCGGTATTAGCGTTATAACAAAGAAATATGCCCAAGTAAACAACAAATACCTAAAAGAGTATAATCCTAAGCTTCCTTCGAAGTATATAATTTATCTAGATTGTAATAATTTGTACGGTTATTCTATGGCCGAAGCAATGCCTTTTGGTGGATTTCGTTGGATCACGGCTGATCAATTTCTATCGGAGACAGAAAAAAGATACCCGACGATGTTTCGTATTTCGTTGAAGTTGATCTCGATTATCCAACTTCGCTACACAATTTACACAACGATTATCCCTTCTGTGCGGAATCGATGGTCATAGATTATAGTACGTTATCTCAAGAACAACAAGCGACAGCTTCACCAAGACATAATTCTATGGTCAAAAAACTAGTACCAAATTTACTCAATAAGAAAAATTATGTTTTGCATTACAAAGTTTTAAAACAAGCAGTAGATGCTGGTCTTGTTTTGAGAAAAGTTCATCGTGTACTAAAATTTAATCAATCACCTTGGATGAAAGGTTATATTAACTCGAACACTTCGAGAAGAGCTGCAGCAAAAACTGATTTTGAAAAAAACTTCTTTAAGCTTATGAACAATTCCGTTTTTGGTAAGCCGATGGAAAATATTAGAAAACGAGTAAATATCGAGCTAGTTAATGATATCAATAGCAGAAACAAACTTGTGTCAGACGATGATTTTGTTAGCATGAAAATTTTTAATGAAAATCTTGTCGCAATACAAAGAAGAAAAACAAATCTAAAACTAAACAAGCCAATTTACGTTGGAGCTTCCGTGTTAGATTTATCAAAATGGCTGATGTACGATTTTCATTACAATTTTGTTAAAAATCAATGGCCGTCCAGTAGATTATTGTTTACTGATACCGATTCGCTCGTGTACGAAATCGAATGTGAGGACGTCTATCAGGATATATACGATAATCGACATCTGTTTGATCTTTCCGATTACCCTCGTGACAGTAAATTTCATGACGACACAAATAAAAAGGTTATTGGTAAGTTCAAAGATGAAATCAACTCGAGCACCATCAAATATTTTATTGGATTACGCAGTAAAATGTACGCGGTATTGCTAGATAATAATAAAATAACGAAAAAGGCAAAAGGTCTGCCTCGCGATTTTGTTAAAAAGTTTATGAAATTTGATGATTACAAGTACGCGCTTGACGGCGGAGTTAGTTTTATAAGAGCAATGGCTATTCGAACAAATCATCATAAACTCGAAGCAGATGTCATTATCAAACGTGGATTGAGCAATTTTGATGATAAACGTTATTGTGAAAACGGAGTAGATACATTTGCACTTGGGTATTGTCATGATGATAGATCTATACTTGATATTATATTCGATGACTAAGGTATGTAATTTTATGTGAACAATAAAAATAATGTTTGAAAATTTGACAGTGGCAAATAGCTGTAATAGCAAGATCAAATATCTAATGATGGACGGCAAACAGTTGACAGTTGAAATCAATAATGAAACATCAGGTATATGTTTTACCGCAGTTCGTGACAAGCTAAAACTTTCTCTTACCAGATCTGATGACAGCGGGTATTTCAATTACCTCGAACAATTGAGCCAGAAGTTGTTAGCGGAATTTAAAAACCTTCACAATCCGATCAGCCAACAAAAATATACTAAACTTACAATCGATCTTGATCGATCAAAAGTATATTTTATCGACAAAAAATATCCTCTTAACAAATCGTAAATAAAAGATTTATTTGAGTCTTGTCGCTGTGTGAGCGGTAAAGTAAAGTTTAGTCTCTATTATCGTGATGATGAAATGTTTCTAATATCAACAGTAGAAACATTGATAATTGGTGATGAGGTTTGAAGATGGTAGAGTTTAGTCATTTTTTTGGGTGACTAGTAGGGCTATGAGATGGTCGCCAAGATTTGTTTGGAGGGTGGGGAAAGGTATCTGCGCCAGAACCAACAGTTTGATTTTGGGAAAATCGTTTGGGGGTGAAGATTTTAGGGTCTCCGAGAGGGTAATTTGTATTTGTTTGGAGGGTGGGAAGAGGTCTCTGCGCCAGAACCAACACTTTCCCTTACTACTATGTCAAGATGAAAGTGTTTCGATTTTCGGTGATGTTTTGTACTCGAGTGGGATGAATGATTTCTACCAAAGCGACTTCACGATGCATTTCGTGATCTAAAAATTGGGCGGCTTGAGGTAATTTGGCAGTGAAACAACACAAGGTACTGTTGGGAAACATATACATAGAACTGTCACTGGGTAATTTTAAGTAAAATTAGTTATTCATAATTTGATGGTTCTGCTTTCCAAGGAGTCAGTCGATGTCAAAACAGTTTCCAACAGTTCAAAAGAGGGCTGCTGCTGCTCCTGTGGTTCTGAGGGTGAATGGCAACAAGGCTCCAGTTTTTACTGGAATATTTTAAAAAAGGATTGGGTAGAAGGAAATCGATGCAGCTGCTGAGTAAACTGGTCCACAATTGTTTGTTTCGTTGTTACAAACTCAGAATAGCGACGGCGGTAATTATGATACTATATACCATACAGATTTGGCAGAAAATTGTTTAGAGGTTTAGGCACACGTTCTTTTCACCACACTTACAGGGATGCTTTTGTTGCTCTTGAGGAGAAAAACTCTGATAAGGAGCTGTCGCTGATCTGTTGAACGGCATGATGGTCACTTTTTATAGTCCATGACTTGGTGTTTGGAAACTTCATGGCATATCAGGCGTGTCACAGGAATAGGACCTAAGGTGGTGGAGGCACAAAGATGTAACTTTTATTTTTTGTCACTTCTGGCTTCCTTTCCTACCTTTTGACTAAGAAGGGGTCGACATCATCTTTTTAACCCAAGCTTTGAGTTCTTCTCGTTGAGGAGTCCGGGAAGGGGTCAACATGGACGCTGCAATCTTATTAGAGGTGGGAGCTGATGTAGTTTGAAAGACCTGTCGTGCATCTTCTTCCTCTGAGATCCGCGTGAATGCGTCTGTCTTGGTCACTGGGGGCGGTGATTGACTTTTCATCATGAGCTTGATATCGTTTAGAATCGGCTTAGTTGTTTCCTGCAAAGCTTTCTGCTCAAAAGAGCTGACGACGTTGCAAAACTTGACTGTACCGTTGCAATTTTTCCGTTTCCTTCAAATCGGGGAGATCTATCTACGATTGTAATTCTTTGCTGCAACTATGACATTTCGGTGAGATTAGGATTGGGAGGTAAATGAGGGTCCGTTGTTTGTGCCAAGGATGGAATTCCATCGATCGATATTAGGCTACTAAAGTCAACTTTCTTCTTTCCTTGAGATTGTACGGAATAAGTTTGAGGTCTCTCCAGAAAAGAGACCATTTCATCTTCTGATATGTCTCCTAATAAAGTTCCAGCATTCGATCCTAACAAAGGAGTAGCCACTTGCCGTAAGGATCCTATCAGTATGGGTACAAATCCTCTACGTTGCACCGGCATCTTTTTGTTTTGACTGATGGGTATTTTCTTGCTGACCATTTGGGGTTCAACGTTTCGATCTTTTCCTGCGCGTTCTTTCTGGTGCTTGGACAAAGATAACGCTTATTACAATACATCCATACAACAGTCACACAAGGCCCCGATGATTTCTTTAGGGGCCGTTTGAATGAGTTATTTTCGCATGAATGGATGGGCTTTCATCAGTACCGTTGAGACGTCCCAATACTTGGCCCAACGAAGAGGCAGGCCGTTTTATTTTTGTTTGTATGGGAGGAGAGTGGTGTGTGTTTGGGAGGGGGCATCGTTTTCTTTCAGGAGCAGAAACCACTGAAGTGAATCACCTGGCACACGTCTTTTATATACTGGAATTCGTCTCCACGAATGGTCTGTACTGAGAGAGAGAGAGAGATTGATTGATTGATATTCTTTTATTCCTCCATTTTCTGAAGATTTTAAGACAAAGTATTAAAAATGCAATGTAATACATAGAATCACAAAAATAGTGGATTCGTTACTTATGAAGTTCTCTGAATTACTTGTAATAGCAAACTAATAAATAAACTAATATCATTATTAACTAGATAGATTACAATGTTACTGCTTTTAAAAATATAACTACAAAGAAAAAAAAAATGAAATAAATGAATATATGTTTCAACATTTGAAAGTAGAATTACACAACAAATGGCTAGCATCCTAATCGCTTTGCAGTCCAGTACAATTATTTCTTTCCGTATATTCTGTGTAAGTTCTCTATTGAATCGAATATATAATATCCTTTATCTTAATGAAATACTTCGTAGATAGTCTAATCACATTAATCCATGCCTCAAATTCCAAACGTTCTGAGATGTCATTTAAACCACCAAGTAGCATAATCAGTATATCATCATCGATCTGATCACAAAAATCACGGTAAATCACTGGAGGCATATACGAAAATAGACTTTCCATCAAGTGGTTTCTGTCGTCTAATGTTAAGGGGCAATTCATCGAGATGTGCAATATACGGTCATGACTTATTTTGCCACACAGGGGACACAGTCCAGGTCTTGCTTGCATTCCTCCAATACGAATCAATGTCCCATATTCCATTTTTCTGCTTGAGTCAGTGCAAGCGAGTTTCCATAGGTGGTGCATATTTAGTCCTGGATTAATTTTTAAAAATCTACCGAATCCCTCTGATGGATTTCTAATACTCATTTCATGTTTTCTCTCTTCAAATGCCTGTATTCTCGTCCCAATTAAGTTTTTTACATGTTATTTTGTCTGGAAATTTTCTAGTGAAAATGAAGTCGTTGAGATAGTCTTCTAAATCATACTTTTTCAGTACAGTACTTATATCATATATAAAAGAATTGTAGCTATGTTGGGGGTCAAAAATCAAATTTCTAACAGTCCAGAGGAAAAACGTTTTAGCAGTTAAGTTTGCCGATGTTCTACACATGCGACCAAGGAATACGAGTTTTTGTTTATCTATGCGAGCTTCCATTGAAATCATCCCCAAGCATGATGTCGTAGATCCAATAGGCGATCTTTGAGGAAAACCTTGTACTCTCCGGGTGAAATATCGCTGTATTTTCTCCAATGATTCAATGCCCTGATATGACATATTAAACCAGAGCTCTGAGCAATACAAAGCAGACGGTAATATAACTCCTTCCCAGACTTTCACAGAAACTACAGGGTTAATTCCATTTGCATTTAATCTAATTGAATATAGTGAGTTTGATGCACGTTTAGCTTTATCGTACGAATAGTCTATACGATCACTAATTTCATTGACTGTGAAAAAGTAACTCTTGCATATTTCACTTTTTTTTGCTCTAGGAATTTCATATAAACCCAAAGTAATTCCATTTGATGAGTACACTTCATTTTTTCTACTGAATATCATCCAATTACTCTTGTTAGGGTTATATTTCAGTTTCCACTTCTGTGCATACTGATAAGCTGTATTCACGAGTATCTGTAATCCATTCGGCGTAGAGCTTAGACGAGTAGTGTCGTCTGCCAAAAGCATGCCAGGTATGTTCATCTGATTCATTGTTATGCCGCAATTAGTCATGACTAGTTCACTCAATAAGTCATTTATGTACACGAGAAAAAGAAAAGCGGACATTACACGCCCCTGACCAACGCCTTTCCGTAACGGAAATGTGTTAGATATACATCCTCTACACGCTACACAGGCACTTGACTGTGTGTAAGAATGGGCGATTATTCTCCATATATTTGCATTAATTCCTAACTTTTTAAATTTTTCTAGTAGTCCACAATGCCACAGTCTATCGAATGCCTTTTCATTATCCAGAAACACAGCATGTACATTAGAGTTATGATTAGTATAGTGTATCAAACATTCCTGAAGAGTAAATGCAGCAGAAATAGCACCAGCCTCCTTACGAAATCCAAACTGATAAGGATGTGGAAAGTTTATTTTGTCTAAATACTTTTGAATTCTGGTCATCAATATTTTTTCAAACAGTTTTCCCAGGCAAGATGTCAATGCTATTCCACGATAATTCACCGGATCCTTTTTATCTTTACCATTTTGTTTGTATATCGGTATAATCATCCCACATCTATATACATTAGGCAAATACTCAAACTGGATCATGTAATTAAAAAGGGCAATTAAATGTCTGATTAAATATTTTCCACCATACTTTAAATGCTCATTCGATACGCAATCAATGCCTGGTGATTTTTTTATTTTTAGAGACTTGATATGCTGTAACACCTCTTCCTCTGTAATAGGATTACACTTTATGTTATCAGTCTCTAGTCTGCTTTCTTCGTACATATTCTTCATCTTGACATAATCATTATTTTCCTCATCTGTTGTACCGCTTAATTCAGAAAAATATAGTTTCCATAGATTGACACATTCATCCAAATTATTTGATTCTACTCCTCGAAATACAATATTACCATAATTTGATTTATATTTCCTATTTTCCCGTATGACTGCGTAGAATTCGTCTATTCCCATTTCTGCACTCTTTCCTATTTCTTCAAATATGCACTCTTTATATACTTTTTTCTCTAGCCTATGTTTCTTTCTGAACTCTCTTTTTGCGTCCTTGTATTTTCTTTTGATGTTACAGTCTGTGCTTCTAGTTTTTCCTGCTTTGATCCATTCTCCCCGCGCTTTTCTCATATCCTGATGTGATTTTTCAAGGCCACTTTTCTTCCAATATGGTTTCAAGTGCGATCTAAATTCGGACTTTGGAATATATCTGTCTGATGCAGTTAGTACACTCTTGGTTATCAATTCATTATACTTCTCTATATCTTCTACCTTTTTGCACTCATAGGTGAAATTCAAGAATGCACTAATGTCAGATTCATACATGCTGATTTCTATTGAATTTGCCAAGTTCCACTTCATTATTGGAAATACACGTGTCTTTATATTTTCCTTCAACATATCTTTTGCAAATGCCGCTGTAACAGGTAGGTGATCCGATATTGAGAAATCAATTTTGCCGTTTACTATGTGTCTTCTTATACCACCTCTGATTATTTCAGGTATTAGTATATAATCAAGTGTGGACGTTCGTGACATGTCTTTTGATCTATACGTGATGTAATGTTCATGAGGCTTTATCACCGACGTAGGAACTATGTTTCTCTATTCTATTCTTTTCCTGAGAGCAAAGTCTCTTCTGGATGGATTTTTACACACAAGATCTGCATTCATGTCGCCTATAATTATGCATATATTTTCAACAGAATATCTATCATACACATCAAAAACATTTTCACAAAATATGTCATATGCATCATCAGTTCTAGTTGTCGAGGGAAAGTAGGTTGCAATCAAGATTATAGGTTCCAAATCTCTCACTAAGACTTTCACCGCCATAATATTTGGCAAATCAGTTTGCAAGGTGCTTACTTTGCATAGTGATGATCTATAAAATATGGCAACCCCGCCACTACCTCTATAGAATTGTGATATCTCTTCAGTAGGAAGCGCTATTACTTTGAAATCATCATGTAATTTATCTAAATACGTTAGATTCTTTGTACAAAGCCAATATTCAGTGATAACAAATATATCTGTGTCTGGTAACAATTCAATTATTTTCTGAGTGCTAGACATTATACCACGTACATTCCATGTTGAAATAATGAGCATAGTTACAATTAAGAAGCAATTAACAGTCACATGACTATGCTCTTTATGAATATATGCTGTTTTTCTCATGTATTTCATCAGGTGGGTAACCTTCTCTCCATTTTCTATTTGACATCGATTCCCTACATTTTATTCCAGAACTCCAAAATGATTCATTGTTCATCATCAGTTCAAAATCTTTGTCCAGTACATTTAGTCGAAATGTATATATATTTGATCCATCCCATTGGGGTCGTTCCTTTATGAGACGGACGAATGTTACTGTCACACCTTCCTCCTTGCAATGGGTTGCAATAGCTGTCCTTACTACATCTATATTCTTTCTCGATTTGACATTAGAGACGAGAAAGCGTCTTATTTTGTTTCTTACGACTGGTTCAAACACATCTGATTCTATATCCCTTTGATTGGAGCTGGTAATGATTGTCTCAATATGTCTATACGATGTATCTTTCTTTTTCTGTCTCTCCTCGTCATTCGGAAGCATTCTTTGATCTTTTGATGATTTGATGTGCCCTTTTGTGCTTTATTTATGTTGTTTTCATTTATTCCTATCTTAATTCTTTCTACATATTTTAGCCTCTCTTGTCGATTTTCAGTTGACTTATTATCTCTTGCGTTTTTAGGTGTTTCTTCTGTTTGCTGATTATGACTCACATTTTCCGTTATGTTAATCCGATTATTCCGTGAAAGTGGCGGGAAATCCTTCAATGTAAACATAGCGAGACCATTTCCAGACAAATTTGCTGGAAGAGCTCTAGGAGGCTCTTTGTGTATCTTTTTTTGTCCATATACTACATTTTCTTGGTCAATAGATAGCGAGGTACCATATCTACTCTCTTTGCATGCAGATAGTTCATGATTTTCGTGATTTTCTTTCACTTGTAAGTCTAAGTTTCTTCCACTTCCTTTGTTAGGCTGATTGCATAAAAGTATCTGTCTTGTACAAATTGTGTCAAACTTTCCTTCAATACAGTTGATCCTTTTCATGATCACATCTAGATGTTGATGTACATGAGAAGTGATTCCTTTTATCTCGTTTTCCCGGGTTGCCATTGTTGACATCTGGATATACATTCCTCTATTATCATTGATTAGTTTGTCCTCTTTTAATTTCAGTTGTTCTATCTGAGCGTTAGCTTCTCCAAGTTTCGTCGTTGTTTCCATTAGATCTGACTTTAATTTTTGAATCTCAGTTTCTTTCTGTGTGGTAATATCACCTAGCTGGTTTTCCAATCTAACCAATTTTTCTTCAAACTTATCATTCATTGTCGCTGTCTGCGCAAATATTGTGCTCATTCTATCAGCATCTTCATCTGTTCTTTGTAAGGCGTAATCATTGACTGAAGCTTTCGGACTTCGTGATATACAATCACTTCTAACGGAGTTCAGACGCTGGGATGATCTTGTTTCATAATTATGTTTCAGTGCCCATTTAGATATACATGCTTTCATGTCACTGTAATTATTCTCTCCTTCAATGAAATGGAATATAATATAAATATCTTCCGATAACTTATCTTCCACAGGAGCACTGTTTGTTCGAGGTAAACGTTCTACTAATCGATCATCAGAACAATCATATCTCTTCCTTTCTGCTAGATCGAACAGAGCTTGCCTAGTATCTTTGAGACCTTTGACATCAAGTGTTGACTTCAATTTTTCTTTTAAAGGCACTTCTATTAAGAGTTCCAAATTTGGCTTTGATTTGCATGTATATGCCTTCATCAATTTCTTCTACATTTGAATCTTGTTCCACTTGCGATGTCTGTGAAACAAATAGCGCATCATCATTGGCATCATCTTCGATAACAGCATCAGCATCAGTGACATTTTCAATTTTCCGCTCATTTCTTTTCGGTTTCCCCATATCATCCACTTCTGGTGAGTTTAAATCCAGCTTTGATATGATGTTGTCCTCCGCTTCACTTTCTAACATGTCTTGAGCAACATCTAAACTATTTTGAGAATTTCTCTCAATGTCCACATAATCTATATTATCAGGTTGAGAAAGCATTTTTGTTGTTTTCTAAAGAATATCTCCCAATGCATTCAGGTATTTATTTTATTTTATTTTATTTTATTTTTATGTAGTATAGTATATTTTCATTTCAATCACATTGTCGACTTTTGTCTAACTTATTTCCTGTACAATAGAATCCTAACAAGCTCACACTCCTTGAATGAACTTGAGTTAGCAAATATCAAGAAAGCCTATACCAAGTCACATACTTATCTCAGATTAGTTCTGACTTGTACTCACTAATCCCATTAAGGCTCAAACAGACTAAATATAGAACTGAGCTATAAGTGTCAGTAATCCTGGTTTAAATGAATATATGAAAAGCAGGTATTAAAAACACAAAATTCAAACTTGGAACAAAATTTCCAAAGACAGTAACTACACCACGTGAAAGGTGATCACTTCATGAATATATCCAAAACATATTTTTGTGAATATAATCACATTTAACCATTCAATTTGATGAAAAACTGGGAGCTCCAAACACATACGGCATGCCCTAAGGTTGCCATCTTTAATCTTTTTAAAGTTTGCTTGTCGACGATGAAAGTTTGGAGAAATTCTTTTCCTTGCATCAAAGCTGCAACTTTCAAAGCGTGCAATCCTCGTGTCATCATCGGTGTAAAATGGGAGCCACCGTACGAAAAGCATTATTTGAGCATATCTCCTACACCATATCCACGTTGTCGAGCGACTCCTCGGCACACTGGACACATGATGAGAATCTGTTTCACCGTGACATTTTCTTTCAAGAATGGAATATTTTGTCCCAGATCCTCTTTTATACCAATGTTGACATTGTTGAAATACGATTTACCGACAAAAATTGACTGAAATAAATGAGGATCTACAAGCTCACGGTGAACGTTATAAGTGTTTCCACCATTCTCGTAAGAAACCATGGCAGAATACATTTTGAAAGAAATGACTCTCAGTAACGGCGCATCTGTGTATGCCAACGCGTTGTATTCCACCACATTGGAGTACACAAACATAAAATTAATTCATTGGGTCAGTTGCGCAGGGTACTTAAGTACATGAAAATTTCTCCGTTGCTGTCGATGTCTCTTGGGACCCTTCTTGGTGACTCCACCCAAAATAGAAAAACAATTCAGGACAGAAAGTAATGGCTAGGGGGTTTTGTCGTCTTTAAAACGAACGATCGGACGATGGGAAACGCGATGATAATCGATCTTGACAGGTTTGCCAGCTTTCTTCAAGGGCTTTGCAAAACTGTTCAACATGGAACTAATCTTGTTCAACACATATTGAGTATTATAATAATACAGGCATTCTGTTGAGATGGGAATTCAATGGAGGATTTACTTGCAGCGGTCTCTTGAATTCATGCACAAGAGGATCATTTCTGTCCAAGTGTTCTTGCACTTATTCAGTCATGATGTCAAGATGAAAGTGTTTCGATTTTCGGTGATGTTTTGTACTCGAGTGGGATGAATGATTTCTACCAAAGCGACTTCACGATGCATTTCGTGATCTAAAAATTGGGCGGCTTGAGGTAATTTGGCAGTGAAACAACACAAGGTACTGTTGGGAAACATATACATGGAACTGTCACTGGGTAATTTTAAGTAAAATTAGTTATTCATAATTTGATGGTTCTGCTTTCCAAGGAGTCTGTCGATGTCAAAAGAGTTTCCAACAGTTCAAAAGAGGGCTGCTGCTGCTCCTGTGGTTCTGAGGGTGACTGGTGTTGGCAGCAAGGCTCCAGTTGTTACTGGAATATTTTAAAAAAGGATTGGGTAGAAGGAAATCGATGCAGCTGCTGAGTAAACTGGTCCACAATTGTTTGTTTCGTTGTTATAAACTCAGAAAAGCGATGGCGGTAATTATGATACTATATACTATACAGATTTGGCAGAAAATTGTTTAGAGGTTTAGGCACACGTTCTTTTCACCACACTTACAGGGATGCTTTTGTTGCTCTTGAGGAGAAAAACTCTGAGAAGGAGCTGTCGCTGATCTGTTGAATGGCATGATCATCGCTTTTTTTATAGTCGATGACTTGGTGTTTGGAAACTTCATGGCATATCAGGCGTGTCACAGGAATAGGACCCTAAGGTGGTGGAGGCACAAAGATGTAACTTTTATATTTCTTTTTCACTTCTGGTTTCCCTTCCTTCCTTTTGACTAAGAAGGGGTCGACATCGTCTTTTTAACCCAAGCTTTGAGTTCTTCTCGTTGAGGAGTCCGGGAAGGGGTCAACATGGACGCTGCAATCTTATTAGAGGTGGGAGCTGATGTAGTTTGAAAGACCTGTCGTGCATCTTCTTCCTCTGAGATCCGCGTGAATGCGTCTGTCTTGGTCACTGGGGGCGGTGATTGACTTTTCATCATGAGCTTGATATCGTTTAGAATCGGCTTAGTTGTTTCCTGCAAAGCTTTCTGCTCAAAAGAGCTGACGACGTTGCAAAACTTGACTGTACCGTTGCAATTTTTCCGTTTCCTTCAAATCGGGGAGATCTATCTACGATTGTAATTCTTTGCTGCAACTATGACATTTCGGTGAGATTAGGATTGGGAGGTAAATGAGGGTCCGTTGTTTGTGCCAAGGATGGAATTCCATCGATCGATATTAAGCTACTAAAGTCAACTTTCGTCTTTCCTTGAGATTGTACGGAATAAGTTTGAGGTCTCTCCAGAAAAGAGACCATTTCATCTTCTGATATGTCTCCTAATAAAGTTCCAGCATTCGATCCTAACAAAGGAGTAGCCACTTGCCGTAAGGATCCTATCAGTATGGGTACAAATCCTCTACGTTGCACCGGCATCTTTTTGTTTTGACTGATGGGTATTTTCTTGCTGATCATTGGGGTTCAACGTTTCGATCTTTTCCTGCGCGTTCTTTCTGGTGCTTGGACGAAGATACCGCTTATTTCAATACATTCATACAACAGTCACACAAGGCACTGATGATTTCTTTAGGGGCCGTTTGAATGAGTTATTTTCGCATGAATGGATGGACTTTCATCAGTACCGTTGAGACGTCCCAATAGTTGGTCCAACGAAGAGGCAGGCCGTTTTATTTTTGTTTGTATGGGAGGAGAGTGGTGTGTGTTTGGGAGGGGGCATCGTTTTCTTTCAGGAGCAGAAACCACTGAAGTGAATCACCTGGCACACGTCTTTTATATACTGGAATTCGTCTCCACGAATGGTCTGTACTGAGAGAGAGACAGAGAGACAGAGACAGAGACAGAGACAGAGAGAGACAGAGAGACAGAGACAGAGAGAGAGAGGGAGGTTGCTGAGAGATAGAGAGAAGCGTTTTATATTAGATGTTTAATGATGCATTGTCATATCCTTTTCTTTGGTTACATACTAGAAGTTATATTTGAAAGTTTTAAACAGCAAATCTTTGAAACATTTGACCAGCAAATCTTAGAAAATTTTGACCAGCGTGTCTTTGAGTTTTTCGGAAAGGAGGTTGCTCATGAAATTTGACCCGACATATTCCCCTTCGATAAAAGAGAAAAAAATACGTAATAAAAGAAAAATATAAATATAAACAAAGAAAAGTTTCTGGTTATGTTGTGTTATTGCTTTAAAACACAAGATGAAACGCCGTGTTCTAACTATCATTACCTTTAATATATACAAGTGACAAATGTGAGATCTTAAGAAGACAGAGTGGTATCAAAGAGGCAGACGCCTGTAGATAGTACCAGTGGAACTATGACTCATGCATAGAGGATTCTGATTGGTCAGTTACACATGTATAATGTTACATCTCTCTTCTTACAAAGAAAAAGTTTTAATAAAACTTTTAACAAACTGTCTAAATGAATCATGAGGCATTATAACTAATATATCAAAATCAAGCGCATCTTTGATAGCAATGATTACAATGATCAACGAATAAATCATGAAAACAGACTGAGAATGCATTGTACATTTTTTTAAAGATCCTGTTGCTTGTTTGATTGCTATTTAATGTAC
The DNA here is from genome assembly GCA_016617855.1 of Megalonaias nervosa. Lineage (NCBI taxonomy): Eukaryota > Metazoa > Mollusca > Bivalvia > Unionida > Unionidae > Megalonaias > Megalonaias nervosa. The sequence continues at coordinate 13,855 of JAECUM010061187.1, forward strand.
ACTGCTGGTCCTTATCTTGAATCACCGTCTGTGTTTATCACCAAAACCATACATTGTGCTAAACTAATGACTGTTCTATTAGCCGAGTCTCTCTTATCAGTGAGTACAGGATTTCACAACTGTTTGTTATCCAGGATATGTCCAGGTTTTAGGAACTGATATTACACTGACACTATTATCTTTGGTTTTACTTGCCTTCCAGAACGTGTGTAGTATCCGCTTTGCTGACAATCTTGTGAGATTGTTGCGTCAGGCTCAGGCGTACTTTGGCTGAAGCACTGAGATTCCATTGATTCTGAAATTGATTTACTGGCATTTGCGGGGAGTGATACAGCTGTACACAGTGTGTTTTCAATCTTAGAGAAGGGCGCATTTATATTACATTGTAGGGGGTATGTTTCATTAGTTTTCATTAGCTGACGTCTATTGCGACGATAAATGGTACCATCTTTGGTGCGAACTATGTATGACCTATCGCTGTGTTTTCTTATTACAACGGCAGGTTCACAGTTTTGACCTTTCAATTGAACTCGGGCTGATTCCCCTTCCTTAAGTGGTTTTAGTGGTTTTGCACTTATGTTCTTACCTTTGTAACGTTTTACCTCTAGGTAATATAGCTGTAGTTGCAAAACCATGCTTTGTAGTCGCGGTGGGGCTGCATAGAGGGGCTTTTTCATTATAGAGACAAGTGGAAGGTGGTCAGTTTGAACGTGTACCTTTCTCGCGTATACATATTGATGGAACCGTTTGCATCCGAGCAGTATAGCGAACATTTCTTTCTCTATCTGAGCATAATTAATTTCAGTCGTGGTCAAAGATTTTGATGCATAAGCCACGGGCTTATCATCTTGCATTAGGGCGGCACCAAGCCCATATTTGGACGCGTCAACTTGCAAAGTCAGTGGTTTCTTAGGGCCAAAATAGGACAGAACAGGTCCCGGGCTTATAGAAATTACGTCTTTGACCTTTTGAAATGCTTCTATTTGAGGAGAGTCCCATGAAAACCCTACGTCTTTCGCTAACAGTTGTCTTAATGGACTGGTGACCTCTGCCAAATTTGGGGCAAATTTGGACAAGTAGTTAACCATGCCAAGAATAGTTTCTAACTCCGCTCAGTTACGAGGGGGTTCCATTTCTCTGACCGCTGCTACTTTGGCAAGGTGGGCTTGAGACCTTCTGCTGACAGAATGTGCCCAAAGTACTGTACTTCTGTGACACCTACTTCTAGTTTTTCCTCATTTAGCCGAATTCTTTTTTCGAGGGAACGTTTGAGAATATTTCTCAAATTTGTATCATGTTCGTCGCGTGTGCGTCCAAAAACTAGTATATCGTCACAAATCGAAACGATACCGCTTAAACCTTCAAAACTCTCATCGATCTGCCTTTGGAATTCATCTTGAGATGATTTCAAACCAAATGGGAGACGCAAAAAACGGTAACGGCCGTAAGGGGTGTTGAAAGTTGTGAGGTATGAAGAGTCACGTGACACTTTTATTGCCCAATATCCTGACAGTGCATTCACTTTGGTGAAGTATTTTGCACCAATTATTAAATTGGGGTAGGGTATCATCTAATGTGCGCTTAGTGTAATGGGGACGCAAAATTGCTCTGTTAAGATCTTGTGGGTCGAGACATACCCTTAGTTTACTTGACTGCTTTTCGACGACATCCATAGAATTTACCCATGCTGTAGGTGATGTAACCGGGGCAATGATATTTTCATTTCCATGCGATTAAGTTCAGTTCTGAGTCTGTCTTGAAGTGCAACAAGTACTCGCTGCGGAGGGTGCACTACAGGTGTAGCCTTGGGGTCGATGTGTATGGTACATTCCCCTGGGAAAAGACCTATGCCTTCGAAGACTTTGGCATATTCCATGAGAACATTGTAAATTTGACATCTGTGTCTGAACAGAGTATGTAAATTTAACTAAGCCTAACTCCATACAAGATTGTAAACCAAGTATAGGTGGTGCCTTCTTTTAACTATGTAGAAATCGAGTTCATGTGTACGTTCAGTGCGTTTGCATGTGAGATTGACTGTAATCATTGTACTCAATAATTTGCAGTCGTATGCAGATAATGTGTTTAATATAAATTAAAGGAGATGCTTAATGCCTAGCTTTCTGAATATATGCGAGGGTATGATGTTAACGTGAGAGCCAGTATCCAATTTAAAATCAATAGAAACTAAATTAGGTCCTACCTATATTTCCGCATACGCCTGGCCATTGGCAATTATATCCCTTTTTACACTGTCGATATATAAATCCTGGTTTAGATATTCATTGTTAATCACATTGACCGTTTTTGATCTACAGACTTTCTCAATGTGATTCAGTTTATGACACTTATTGCAAGTTTTTCCTTTTGCAGGGCACTTGTCCTGGCTTGAATGTGATTTGTATCCGCAGTGTCCACAGGTCGCGTTGACGCTCCGTCTGGAAGACGTGGTCCATTTCTTCTTCGGTTGTAGTTCTTTTGTCTTGGTCTGTCGTTGAATTGTCGCATGCACTTCTGGTCTGGCTGGTGCAGACATGGTCTGGAGCTGCTCCTGGGCATATTAATGGCTTTGAATGATGTTAATGGCCCTTTCCAAGGTCAACTTTTCACCTTCGCTGATAAGTTTTTCTCTTATCCTTAATGACGATACCCCGAAAACAATTCTATCACAAATCATGTAGTCTTCGTCTTTGAAGAGACAGTCCTTGGCCAAGAGTTTCAATGAAGTCACATAGGTCTATTGTCCTGAAGCCTTGAATTTCATTGTTAAACTTAAATCTGGCAAAGACCGGATTTAATTTTGGTTGCACGTGATGTTTGAATTTTGTAAAGAGCGTTGATGGGTCATTTTTGTCTTCATCTGTCAGAGTCCATGTGTTGAAAATATATCTACCTTTGTCGCCTACGCAAAGTAGAATGTCGTTGGCTTTGACCACATCACTTCTTCTACTCATCGGTCAGTTAAATATTATTTCACAGTGTTGTTGGAATTTAGCCCATGATGTGGTAAGGTTGGAATTGTCCCAGTCCATGGTAGGGTTGGCACGCCGGAAAGATCCATTTCGAAAATATTAAGTTCGTATGCAGAATTTTCTACGTTTTTTAGGTTCTAAATTCGTGCAAAATCTTTGGTGGATTGTAAAGTTATTGTTTCAAAATATCCATTTAAGATCCATATGTTATTCCAATTATGATCTCACATCTGACACCATGTTGTGTTATTGCGTTAAAACACAAGATGAGACGCCGTGTTCTATCAATAACTTTAATATATACAAGTGACTACTGTGAGGTCCAAACACAGAGTGGTATCAAAGAGGCAGACGCCTGTAGATGGTACCAGTGGAACTATGACTCATGCATAGAGGGTTCTGATTGGTCAGTTACACATGTATAATGTTATAGGTTAGGATCAGATCACGTAAGCATGTTGATTTTTATTTGTATAAACTCTTAATTACAAGCATTTTATAACTCTAAATGATTGTATGATTAAGAAAAGAACTTCAATGTCTACTTCATAAATTTGTTAAAGACATGTTCATCATTCACTACAACATGCAAGCTTAACCGTGTACCACTGCACGTGATCATGATCAACGTAATTCACTAGGTCAGATCGTGTACGACTCACTACACCTGACCATAATCAACGTAATTCACCTAGTCATATGGTGTACCACTGCAAGTGACCGTTATCCAGGTAATTCACCAGGTCACATATCCATCTGCTCGTTTTTTCAAACGTAATTGGTTTGTCACGTGGGAATTTTTTATATTTTAAGTTTACCTGAGTGTGGGTTGAACACGCAGGTCACGTGCCAATTATTCTAATAACAGAAACAAGAATTGTTCCTTGTTGTATTGCATTATCTCACACACACACACACACACACACACACACACACACAC
>JAECUM010061189.1:0-22136 GCA_016617855.1 Megalonaias nervosa
AGAATGATTCAGACTATGACCAGTACTATTGAGGGTCTATAAAAATATTACAGAAATGCATATTGAGGCCAAGGGCTATATTAATATCCATCAAAGACGTACCATTTTACAAGTCAGTAAAAACACTAAAATTGCAACTGAAGGTTTTGGTAATAAACTAAGTGCCTCAGAGCCAATAAGCCCAGACGACAAAAAGTTTTATATCTGCTGGCTACATGGACTGTCGCACAACATCTGCTTTGTAATTTTCCCGTTTAACTATTTTGGTACAATGCTAGGTAGTGATAGAAGACATACACTAAATGATACAGGTCATAGCTGGGGTTCCTCCAGCAGCGAGCATGCAAATGACAGGGATAAATATATGTCTTCTTTAGCTGGTAATAAGAATAGTAATGAATGTACTTAGATGTATGCATCTTGAATATCCTCAAAATTTACTTTTTTAGTTAGTTCTGAAAATCCGAATGACATGACTCATGTCACGGAAAGCCTGATATACACCGAAATTGTACTGTAATTTCGACTACATTTTCAACTGAGATCATATTTTCCTTAACTGCATTCAAAACGAAATGAATGTGATATTCCATGGCATAATTTTGATAACTTCAATTTAGAAATATCGTATCTTCACCACATTATGATTCCAAAGAAAGACAGAAAAGAAACACGGGTTTAGTTGATTGCTCAAATCAGATTACATTGCACGGAATTGGCCCAATTATCCAGTCCATAATAAGCAGAAAAGCAGAATTCAGTTGAATTAACAGAAAAACAAAATCGGTCCGTTCCGGAACAGCTGGAAAAGTTTTTTTTCAATGCACATTCATTCAAAATAGGACTCTAAATTTTAATTTTAAGTAGACCAAAACGATTTTTAGATTGATGTCGAGCGTGCGACAAAGTTCAAAGGTCGCTGGGCGGTGCTATGTGCGCAAACATGTTGTTGCTGTGTACTGATGAATGTACGGTCATGTATTCATTTTGGAATACAACACAAATTCAATGACTTTATTTCTTATTGTGTATTCTTTTATTAAGCCTTAGGTAGGATAAGGAAAGGAGCATATAAAATATGGACTCATTTTTTCAGACTCACACTCCCAAGGTCGTGCAATATTACTCAGAAAAAAAACCTCGTTCATATTTTTCCATACAAATGCAGTAACCTATAAATATTAAACGGTCTTTGAAGTTATACTAATTCGATTAAAGTTTCATGAGACATAAATTATATTGCCTTATATTTAAGTTTTCAGGAGACATAAGTTATATTGTCTTAGATTCACGTTTTCAAGAGACATAAGATATATTGATTTCGATTCAAGTTTTCAAGAGACATAAGTTTTCTTGTCTTAGATGCACATCTCGGTACAAATTTCAAAATGTGGTCTTCTATGTAGACATGTAACAAACGACGTGTTTTTTTTTTATTTAGCATTTGCAACATATATAATGGTGATTTTTAAGGAGATTTTCTAGCATCAGTTCACTCTCAATATTTGCCGCTCATCCTGCATTTCTGATCTACGTTTATTATTCATAAATGTTAATTTACAGAAAGAACGCTCTCCAGAGCACTATACAACCATTAAACAAAGGTACATTCGCAGAGAAACATATTCATTAGGAAACCATTCCAGACCTGTTGTTCATAGAAAAGCTTAGCTTCTGGTGATAGTGTTGGACAACATCTTCCTTAGGAAAACTGTACAAACGGAATCATTTCTTGAGGATATATTTCGATGTTTAGACTTGTGGATAATGAACAGGTAATTTGGTAGCCTCCTCCATTACTTCAATATCTATCATTGTGAAAAAGTGCAACACAAACTTGAAATTCTGCAGGCAGCACTTCCATCATTCATTGCCGTTTTAAGGCAATCAAGTATACACAAGTATGTCTCCACACAATATTTCTCTTTCCAGATAATAACACTAACGTATTAATGCTGAGCGCCTAAACGAGGCCGCTCTTTGTACCATTTTTATAAGTCTTTGGTATGACTTGGCCGGGGTTCGAACTAGCGACCTCCTGCATCCGAGGCGGACGCTCTAACCACCTTTCCTTATAATTATTATTTTCAACCACTTTGTGCATGTCAGTGTTTGATACCATACGGTATTAGGCGGTTTTAAGCTCTTATATCTTGACTGACAGTTCAACGATCGGCATGAAGTAGATGTTTGCTTCATCGTTTTAATCCGTTGGGCACTAACGCGTGACGAAATGTGGGAAAATGACCTACCTACAAATGACTTGTGCAAATTGGCTATTTTGCAAGTACTATTATGTTTTTTTCTGACATACGGTATTAAATGTAGTTGTGTATTTTTGTACAGTATGTATATTATTTGTCTTTTAATGTCATACGTTTTATCAGTATTTATAAATATTTGGATATTTTAGTCTTTCAAAATGCCAGGAACCATTCTATCATCAGGGACTCAAAAGCGCAAAACATGCAAATAGAGCAAGATCTGCGCTGCCATCTATTCGACAAATGACTGTACGCATTCGATAAATTAACGCATACATTTGGATGTCATTTTTAGCGTTTGCATAACTTACATACACACTTTGCACCTCTGCATTCAAATGTTTCACTCCACGTAAACTCCCACCCACCACCCCTGCCCCGTAGTTTTTCCAGCTGATCTAGTTTCCTCACCTCAAAGACCATGATGAGCACAATGCTAAAATCTGGCCTGGGGGCCATACAATGTTTGGGACTGAGCTAGAATTTTTAATTTAATGTCAGCCAGTTATGATGAACTTTATATTTTAAACACCATTTTCTTCTGCTTTTGATAGAAACACAGTCTCTTGCTCATGCTCAGATTGTTATAGTCAGTCCTGGACCATCGATAGCTTCTATCATAACTTGCACAATTAAAACAAATTATTATTAGACCTGAACGCCTTGGCTGTATAATCGAGGCAAAATCAAGCAGCTTAAATTAACACGTTCTTCTCAATCGAACTCGGTTTGTTTGGGGATGCAAAGCATATAACTTAGCCACCGTGCTATCTGTCACAGTCCCCCATAATTTGAAACTACAGCATAGATTAAGTTAGAGAGCCTTTTCTGTGGGTTATTTTATTTGTTTTGTTTTCTTTATTTTTGTTGTTTCAGTGGCATTTAAACCTATTATTGGCTACATCATGAAGACGGAATAGGAGCTAAGTGCTTTTTCCATGGACACACTATGGCAGGCAACCTGTGCTGGCTTAGAAGGGAATCAAATCTGAGACCCTTTCATTACTAGTTTGAACCCAACAAATGAGTTACCGCGGCTCCCTCCGGCAGGTGAAAACATTTTGTTTACGTCGGTGTTATCCTTCATCTGGCCTTACAAAGGTTTCAATTAGTTTATCATAGAACAATGTCGGAAAATTAAATGTCGAATATTTGTAGAATAAATATTAACATATTTGCAATAAATATTTAGTCCTAAAAACCAAACGGCACTCCTCAAATTTAATATAGCATTAACGTACTAGCTGTAGATGTTCTAAAAGCAAGTCAATCGTCTCTTTTGTTGTGCAACCATTGGAATTTTGACGGTTTATATTCATACCATCGAGGGCTTATTGGTCATGGAAAATAGATGATCTTATCGGCTGAGGTTACCCGATAAATTGGTCACGACCACCATAGGTTATAGCTTATTGTTGCTAAAGATTGCACCGCAATTTTAACCAGACGTGCATAGTGCATTACGTGCAATGTTGTTGCACTGAAGAGTGTTAGTAATTGTATGAACCACTTGAACCTCAAACGGGAATTAACATTACACTGTAGGTTATCATGCGGAAGCACTATGGCCTCAAACGGGAATAATATGTTAAAGTGGACCATACATAGGTTAACAAGAAACGGTATTATGGCCTCAAAGTTTATTGACTCAAATGGTCGAAATTTTATACACTCAAGCGCTTAAGAATTTATGGCCTCAAACAGTTTTGTAGCCTAAAACGTGAATGGTAGTGTTAAAAGTTTTGACTGTACTTGATGGTCAAAAATGTTCATGGGGTCAAATGAGTATGGTAATATTTATTTCCAATCCAACACAACACATATACTATCGAAAGACACCGCCGGCCTTACATCCGGAACCCACTTGTTCGAGTAGTAGACTAATAGGCAGATCCTCGACTAGAGCCCCAAGCCCCCCACTCCCCCGCCCACCACCCTTGGGTCTCTGATCGAGGATCTGCCTATTAGTCTACTACTGATATTTGTTGACAATTTTATTTGATAATGATATTTTTTAGACAAAATTTTATATTAAACAAATGAAATATTATATATAATGTATCATTATAATCCAATCAGACATGTTGGATTTGATTTAACAAACAGATTTTGTAAAAGATTTGATTCAATAAAATCAGCCTCATGCTATACTGGCATAAAACCTAAAATAATAAGCGACTGTATTAAAAAAGTTGGATATTATATATCACCAAAATATGGGTCAGTTTGGTTATTCGCAACTGAAAATTACGAACGAATAAGAGGTTGGTCAGATATTTATTGACAATATAGTTGATATTTTATTTGATAATGATATACAAAAATAAACAGCAGCGGTGACGTTCTACCATTTCACTGGGGTCCTTCTGCCAGTAAAGCCTTTATCAATAAAACCCTAAGAGTCCTTTCTTTTGTTTATGATTATATACATATGATTATGATTATATACATATGATTATATACATATGATTATGATTATATATCATTTGGTTATGACCCACAGGCACTCTTTCATTGGTTAAGACCTGTCTTATGGTCCACAGGCACCTTATTGAGACTTTTTGGTCCGGCGAACATTCTTTCTGAATGCCCCTATGTGGGTACCCTTCAGTGAGGTCACAAGGTCACGAGCTCACATCACCCTGCTGTTTATTTTTAGACGACACAAACATAAACTTATCCTAACTTATCTTAAAGACAAACTTATCCTAACTTAGCTCTAAAGACAGCACACACACAAACGGGGCCTTCTCTACGTTCAACAGAATTTTTGCACACTCTCCTCCAAATCAAAACCCGGGGAGTGCAAAAGTACACCCACTTGGTGACATGGTGGGAAAGTGTGGTTTTTTTTCTGTTGAAGTTTGAGCATTGGGAGGACCCCAAGCATAAATACGGCTGTATTGTATATAAGCTGACTAATACTTGGAAGTCTAAAAGTAGCTTGCCTAGTAGGAGTGGCTTATTCGTCTCGTATTTTTCTTTTTTATCTTAATTATTATCGTTAAAAAGATCTCAGCGAAGGAAGGAACTTGATAAAATCATAAAACAAAGATAATGTTTCTTTAAAAAACTACAAAGAAAACATTATTAGTAAAATAAAAATAAATAAAATACAAGGTAAATAAACAGAGTTATCTCCCCTAAAAATCCAAGGGAGACAATCTCTACCTTAAAATACAAGGAAGACAGAAAGAGTTATCTCCCTTAAAATACAAGGAAGACTGAAGGAGTTATCTACCTTAAAATACAAGGAACGTACTGGATTACTTGTGTTGTTAGACGCGAAAAAGACTAAAAAAAAAATAAATGATTGACTGACTGATGTATTTAAACATGCGGCTTAGAAAATACTTGTATTTTTCAGAGAAACATAATGCCCAAGTGCTAAAGTATTTATTTCGTCTTTACAATATCTTTTATCATCGAAATTACTTAGTCCACGTTTGATAATCGTATCGGTTTCAAGTTTGTGATGATCTGATCTAATGACATTTGTCTTAATAAAACTGATATTATTATTTAATGATGATTTAAAATCGTTAAAATTCATCATCTTTTTCAATTATCCGCGAGGGATACCTTTCGCTCTCTTTGTCAATTTATTGTCATCTAATATCACAGCGTACATCTTGCTCCTTAATCCAACAAATTCCTTCACTGCCACAAACATAAAATCATCTTTCATTTTACCAATAACTTTTTTATTCGTATTATCATTAACACCACTACTAGTCGGATAATCAGATAAATCAAATAGATTTTTATTATTGTAAACATCCTGATAGACATCCTCACATTTTATATTATAAACTAGCGAGTCCGTATCAGTAAATAGCAATTCTGAATCTGGCCACTGCTTTTTGGTAAAATTATAGTGAAAGTCGTACATCAGCCACTTTGATATATCAAGTACAGCTGCACCAACATAAATGGTTTATTTAACTTTAAATTTGTCTTTCGTCGTTGTATTGCAACAAGATTTTCATTAAATATTTTCATAGTGACAAAACCGTCATCATTAACTAATTTATTTCTGCGATTTATGTCATTAACAATTTCAATATTAACTCTTTTACGAATGTTTTCCATTGTCTTGCCAAATACCGAGTTCTTCATCAACTTGAAAAAGTTTTTCTCAAATTCGGTTTTAGCCTCAGCACGATGTTTTGTATTTGAGTGAATCTAATCTGCCATCCACCTCGACTGATTAAATTTTAGCACACGATGGACTTTTCTCAGGATCAGTCCAGCATCTACTGCTTGTTTTAAATTTTTATAATGCATCACATAACTTCTTTTATTTAACAAATTTGGAACTAACTTATTAACAATCGAATTTTTAGCTGTTGTCATAGCTCGTTGTTCAGGTGATAGTAAACTGTAATCTATCATCATTGATTCTGCGCAAAACTGATAGTCGTTATGAAGATCATGTAGCGAACTAGGATAATCTAGATCGACCTCAACAAAGTATGAAATATCATGTAAATCTTTTTCAGTTTCTTTAAGAAATCGATCTGGAGATATCCAATGAAATCCACCGCAAGGCATTGGCTCTGACATCGCCCAGCCATATATATTATTAGGATCAAGATAAATAATATAGTTAGATGGGAGATTTTTATCATAATTTTTTAGATATTTATTATTAGCTATTGCATGTTTTTTTGTTATAACACTAATTCCGCCTCTGATACCTTTTTCAATATAATTAAACATATCAACGTCTGTTAAGAGATCTAATTCTATTTTGCTTGTTTTTAGTAGAGAGTCCTATGACAGACCGGGAACAGAATAATACCAACAAGGGTCTAGTCCATAATTTTTATGACTAACTTGACGAAAACTCTCAAAAACATCTGCTAGGAATAAAACATCTGTTTTCAAATATAAATCATGATAATCACCAAATGTTTTACAACTAAATTTATTCCAACTATCTTGTGCATATTTGTATTCGTCATCTGTAATATCTTCATTCTTGAGCTGTGAGTAAAATTTGTCTTTGCTAGGCAGAGAAGTTTCATTAAATCTGCTCCAATCGTCGAGATACTCATATGGAAAGATACCTTTTTTTGTCAGATCGATATAGTTTTCACCAAAGTAACTTCGCAGATTATTAAAAGTGCTGCAACCTTTTACAAGCTCATCTAACGATGCTAACATAAATTGCAGACTATCAATAAAACGTAATTTACCAAGAGTAACTGACATATACTTTTCAAAATTATTCGGTATACATTTTATCTTGTTATTTAGTTTTAGTTTATATTTAATTTCCTCATTACCAAAAGCTTCTACAATGATATGACTATCGTAGCCGCGAAAGTTATGTAAAATGACAGGTATAAACTTTGGTGCATGAAATTTTAAATTACAATTATTATGATACTGACCAGTTAAATAACAGTGATCACGAACTTTATCACGAACTCCGTTTGAGTCTACCAATAACTTCTCGCAAATATGACAATTAACTGCTTCGTTAAACTCAAGTTGTTGCTCAGATGTTATTCTCATTGGAGCTGTTTTAAATAATCTGTTAGAAATAATATTAACTTCATCTATAAGATTTTTTAGTAACCACACCGCTGGACTTTCAGATTCACTATCTTTACATCTATATAACTTAACCGGGCGTGAAAACTTATCGACGATGCAACAAACTATTTTATAAGCTACTCCGCAAGGAACATGTTGTTGTATTTTTCTTGTACTTGATTTATTAGGATCGTTTTCTGCGCCAGCCACTGGAACGAGTAGACACTCAAAATCGGCATAAATGACGAAAGGTATATTTAGCTTATGATCGTAGTTCTTAAATTTTAAGACTTTTTCTTTTTCGCTTGGCATAGTTATTCTTTGAACGTTGATACAGTAATTATGATGTTCCTGTAGTTTTTCAGGTTTTGAAAACCCTTGTAAACATTTGTAACAGAAATATTTCTTTTTTCTATTTTTATTATACTGTCCGCCAACTAAGCTGTTAAAGTTTTTTTATCCAACAATAATGTCCTTTATAAAATAATAAATTTATTGTCTTTTGTGTAGCAGTCTCTGAAATATACCTTGGATAAACATTTTCTCGCTCATCTAGTCCGAAAACATTAACTGAGACATTGTTTTGTTTTTCAAACTTTGGTATCTGATTCTCTGCTACTGGAAAAGTTATCCCGTTGAAATCTAGTTCGTCTTTGTACGGTAAATACTTTTCAACTCGGTCGCTGTGGTCACTCTGAGGATGTCTCTCTGACAAAATTGCCCAACGAAAACACTGGTCGTCGTTGTTTTTAACATTTATACAGCATTTTTTGTTTTTAATTTTTTTAGGGAGATCAATGTAAGAACTACCTCGAAGTATGTTATATTTTGCTGTATGAAATAAAACCTCCTTTATCATTTCAAATTTCCAACCTGATCCAGATGAAGTAAATTCCTCCAATTTTTTATTTATTTCTTGGTGTATTTCATCGGCGACTGTGGCAATATTTGTTCCAGTTAATATTTTCCGTGATTTAGCTGTCAGATAAGGTTCAGAAATTTCACTGTCGAAATTTGTATTTTCAAAGATTATATCAAATATATCTTTTTCGACTGCATGTAATTTTGATAGAATCATATGATACTGTACTATTAGTTTGATACTTTTATGAGCTGCAAGTTCTTGAGCTATAACAGGTTGTAAAAGATGATATAAATTTGTAGAGTTAAAATTTGCTAAAACATTTTGATTATCAAATTTGTAACTGTTGTCGTATCCTGTAAAAGCAGTTGCTATTTTTTCAAGTTCTCTCATAAGACTCTTTTTAGTAATATCTTGCAATTTTAACATTGTTATATATAGTATTTTTATATTTAATTACAAATTACGTAAAAAAACAATTAGAGATATAAAAATCCTTATAATATAATGACATAAAATCTGAGATATATCGGATTGACAGCGGAGGAGCAAGAAGAATATCATGTTCATCCGAAATATAACCTATATGCTGGAAATGCATTAGGTTCGGTTATTAACATAAAATCTAAAAAATCTATAGGAAAACCAACACCAGCTGGAATGATAATTGCAGTGAGAGGTGGTAATGCTGAGAGAACGGAAATGTTTAGAAAAGATTTTATTTATACTTTGTTCTGCGATGATATTCCAGAAGGAGAAAGAGTATGCAGAGTAAATGGCTCGATTAGCGATGATAATATTGAAAACCTATCATTACAAGATGAGTTTCAACGCCACACAAAATTTGATTTATACGAAGCAAATGATAAAGGAATTATACGACATGTAAAAACAAAAAAAGTATTAGGTAATTTGAATAATATGGGGTATCTCATGGTAACTGTTAGAGGAACACTAACCGATCAAGTTAATTATCAATCTCATTGTTTTGTTTACGAAACATTTAATGGCGTTATTCCAGATAATTTAATTATTGACCATATTAACAAAATTAAAACTGATAATCGTTTAGAAAATTTAGATCCAGTTACACCAGAAGAAAACACCCGACGTGGATCTAATTCTGATGGATCTAATTTTAAAAGTCCTAAAAGATCAGTTATTTCAGTAAATTTAGAAACTGAAGAAGAAATGAAATTTAAATCAATAACAGCTGCAGCAAAGCATCTTAAAATTCATTCACAGAGAGTAATAGACGTCGCCGACGGCAGAACTAAAACAGCAACTTCAATGTCAACTTTTGATAGATTTAGTTTCAGATATGATGATTAATGATATTTTGTAATTCTGTCTTAGTAAGACAGCTATGTGCAAACGCTATAATATCATCTTTATCAAATTTCAGCGTCATTATTGCACTATCATTACGTTTATTTTTTTCAGCTGCTGTTAGTAATATCCTATTATTTTCGCCAGGCATCACAATAACATCAACATAATACGAACTATAACCTGACAGACAATTTCGAACTGCCTCAGCTAGTTCCTTGTAATTTAATATATTAACCTTTTGATGATATTTTACCTCGTTAGTCATCTTATAACAATAAATTAGATAAAAGTATTTATAATATGAACTTGATGAAAAGACTTGCTGAAATATATGCGGAAGATACAATCGCAGGAGATTTCATCTCTAGCGATAAAGTCGCAGACAATGTTAAAATCACTAACGATATAATAGACAAATCTGCTAGTTATAGCGAAGATGATATTTTATACAATAATAATGATGATGACGATGAAATAGTCACCGTCGCTGACAGATCAAATTACAGCAGACCAACAACTGGACGATATAATGTTAAGTATCATATTGCTAAAAAAATAATAAAATTTGATTTTACTGTTACCAAACAACAGATATTTTGGCAGCTTATCAGGCCGTTTTTGAATCTAAAAATAACTGGCCAGCGAAGGAGTATAAAATACGATTTTATTTTTGCTAAGATATTCAATTTGATGCCAGTTGATAATGAAAAAAAATTACATTTAATTTCGTTATGTAAAACTATCAAATGTAAATCTGTGCTTGTGAAATACGAACAAATTTATAATAACATTATTGGATCGACTTGGTTGGGATCCAACTGTTAAATTTATCGCTATATCCTCTCCACTTAACTAAACTTTTGTCACCGCGTTTTCGGATAACATTTTCGATAACGAAAACATCTTGTTCAGTTTTCTGAAGTTCCTGCTCGTAAAAACTACCAATGATCGTCTCACCTAATAAATCTTTTAACGCGTATGTTACGGGTATTGTTAAAAGTACTTTATCAACAACAAATACTTCTTCGCTCCAGTTTGGAGTAAATCCTTTTTCAAATACTTTTTTCGTCAAAGAAATTCTAACTTTATCACCGACTTTAAATTTATGTCTGCGGTACATGTTTTCATTTGCTAATATTGGATTTTTGATTGCGTCGTTTGGCGATAGTTTAGTGGTTTGGTGTTTCGTGTTATTATATTCGTCAACTATCTGCGGAAGCTCATCGACATATCTGTTTGTATTTTTAGCTGTCAGATACTTGTGTATTTTTTCGTTTAGCGTGCGATTAAATCGCTCTACTACGACACTTTTTCCCTCATTTCCTGTAACATACTTTTTGATATTATTTTGATCCAAAAACTGCTCGAACATTTAATTGAAAAATTCTGCTCCGTGATCGGTCCAGATTTTATTTGGTTTTCTTTCAGTACTTGTTATTATTTGTTTTAGTGCATCAGTTATCGACGTTCCTGTTTTATCCGAAACAGGTACACTAAAAGCATATTTACTAAAAACATCTACAAAGTTAAACAAATATTTCTTATTATCATTAAACTGAGCTAGATTTGACACATCTACTAGATCTATCGCCCAGATATCATCAACGGCATTTGCGACAACTTTACGTCACGTAAACTTTTTTTTTAGGTTTATGTAGTTCGGCTGCGAGATCATCGTATAATTCCTTTCCGAGTCCTAATTTATATTTTGCTCCAATAAAACCCTGTACCAACCTTCTATCAAAACGTTCTCGCATATTTGTCGGCTCCATATCTCGAAGTTCGTCTAACATTACTTTATCACAATCCGATTTTGAGTTTTCTGCACAAGCGTTATCAGGACGTTCGATATCACGATAACAGATATCATGACGCATCGCTATTGCATCAACTTGATTGTAAGGTTCTTGTCCTGGCAGCGGATTATCGTTTTTATCTAGTTGTTTATCTAGCGGATTATAAGGTCCAGTATATTTATGGCCTGGTAATGCCCAGCCGCCTTTTGGTTTCGGTAATTTGCCAATTACTTTATGTATATCTATACCCGCTCCAATTATTTCTCTGTTGTTACAACGTTGACAGTATGTAACAATTTTATTTTGCTCAACACATAAATCTCTGTCAGAATCGCAGTTGCATATCATTCTATATTTTCAGTCGTCTACTAAAATAATCTCCCTGACAACGTCAGGAGGGTAACCAGCTCCCAACGACTTCTTTAAAAACATACTTTTTCTTTTTCCGCAGATTGCACAAATACTTTTCAGCATCGTCCTGTTGTTTTTTCTTTTTTTATTTTGTTTCATTGATATTTTCTGTTTTAGTTTTACATTTGAGATAATATGTTGACATTATATATTTATAAATTTAGATAAAATTTATTGCAAGCTTTAGATAGATTTACAAAAATTAATTGCAATCTCATCATTAGCATGAGAAGGTTGCTTATCAAACTGCAAAATAAACTTTAAAAAATTAAATTTCCTGTCATTGTCAGGTGATTGAGACATTTGTTTAATAAACATTATACAATAATATCCGCAAGCAGAAGTTCCAACAGGTTGAAGTTGATTGGACGAATAATATACTTTTTTATATTTTTTGTTTATATATGTTTTTATTGCGTCGCTTGGAGGAAGTCCAAACGAGTCAAAATAATTGCTATTATAAACTGATACCCAATGCGGGCCGGATCCGTCATTGAAATCTTGTATATTTATCACACACGAACCTACAGCTGGTACAGTTCTAAGTTCATCTTTAGAATAAACTCCGTGAAATCTGGGAACTGATTTTAACTTATCAAGTAAATCAAAGTTACTTAGCGGGGTGGCCGTGTTCCCGGCAATGTTAGTCCTCGTCCTCCTATTCCTAGCAGATTTGGCAGCAGACTTCCCGCTAGTCCCGCTAAAAGTGGAGCGAAAGGAATAATTCCCCCTTTGGTTGTTCTTCGACGTTTTGTTGTTTTCGTTTTTTTCGACGGTTTCGTTTTTTTCGACGATTTTGTTTTTCGTTGTGGCATTATATTTATCGGTCACATAAAATTAAGCTTTAAACTATTTTCTTTATTCCACTACCCTCAACTGCTTTTTTCGTTGCGCCAGATATTGCGCCAGACGCTGCTGCTAGTCCTAATGTACCTAACACCGGTAAAATTTTAGGTAATAACGTGCTGGCTAGTACTGATAATGCCGGACCAAAGAAACCACCTTGTTTTGACATCGCTGTTATTTGTGCAGCACTTAAATTTAAAACAAAAGGTTTTTTTACGATTGTACTTGTTTACTTGATTTTTTTGTCAGCATCAATTTTGTTAAAATACCCTTGGAAATGTCAGGGTTGATTTTTAATGATACCTGCCTCTGCTTTGCAACAGCAGCTGTTAATTTTTTAACTTGACCATCAGTTAAATATATTTCTTTTATAATATATTTTGTCATCTTATATAACGATTGCAGATTAAACTTGGACTGTCATTTTACCTCCAACGGAATCTATCGTAACAAATCTGTCGCTGATCACTAACGCGTACACGTACAACTGCGCTACTGGAACTGCTCCGAGTGTCCAGGTAATTTCAATATCAGCTGTCGAGTCAACTGCTCGCTCGCTATGTTTACTACCATCAAAATAAAATATTGGATAAAGTGTACGAAATTCCTCTACTGATATCTGAGATCCATCTTCAACATCCTGATATTTTTGTACTGCGTCGAGTAGATACATGTAAGGTCGAGTAATATTTTTATTAGCGTCATCTGCAAAATTACATTCTATCGCTCGTTCTGGATATTGCTTCGAATTTAGTCTAGCATATATTCGTCTAACATCGGCGTTATCAAATATTGCATTATTTTGTTGTTGGTTACCACGTCGCGCTTGCTGTTGAAATACAACAAATAATTGCCTCGGCAGTTGTTCACTTGATGTTGTTGTAACTCGCCACGTGTAGTCGGTAGTATTTGGAACTGCTGTTTGATATATTGTATGTTGTTGAAAATAAATTTTGTTTGTATGTTTATCGAGTATACTATTTAGTTCTGACATTTTAGTGACTGACGGCGTTATACGTGGCATCCACCACGCAAGTTTATTTATGATAAACTGTACATCAGCTCCGCCTGACCTAAACAAGCAGTCGTTTTGTTCTGCTCGATCTAAAAAATCAGTGTATTTTTAACTCCACGAAATACTTTATCATAATCGCGACAAAAACCAAATACTGTACTTAACGGAAGAATCATTGTAATTTGACGTGATCCTGCTGTAAGTTCTTTTCTTCTATCAGAACCTTCATTGTAACGTATATTTCTTACGCCAATTGTATTGTTGATTAAATCTAACATTACGACAGTTTTTTCGTTGTTGTTATCATAGCGCGTTGAGTTTCTTTTGTTGGAGCGATTTCTGATATAACTTATTTTATCTCAGATGTAGACAGTGCGCCTTTAATTTTATCAGCTATTTTTTGTCCCACCGCAGTCCCAGCGGCAGATGAGGCTCCAGTTGCAAAAGCTTTACCTGCGTCAAGTGCAATTGGTGCAACTTTACGCGCGATTCCCGGAATATTTTCAATAACTTTAGTAAATATATTTCCAAAAAATCCTCCTACTATTTTTCTTGGATAAATTTTTTTTCTCTGTTTCATTATATTTGAGGTTGTATAATTTTTATTGTCAATCACGAAGTGATCGCGCGTAAGTGTAAATAATATGTAACAACCTCGTTGTTCAGATCCAACTGTCGTCCGGATTGATCTGTCAACTGCATACTTATTGATGATATTTGATTTTCAACATTTAACGGATAATATATAATATGACTCGGAGTAATTTGCATGAGAGAACCTGGTGGAACATCTGGCGAGAAACTATAAATCGTTTGTCCTTTACTGCCCTGGGCTGAGTAAGATCCAGAAGCAATAGAGCAATTTACTAATATTGTATTTACGTCAGTTATATTTACTGGCAGTTCACCGTCATACGTAATAGGTTCATTAGGACCTAAATAATACGCTTTATGCTCAAATCCTATCAGTGGTGCGATACTTTTGGTGATATAAAACTAACTGACATATTTTGTATTGTCATTCTAGCTCGTAACGTGTTATAATTCGCTGCTAACTCGAAATTATCAGATTTTATCTTCTCTTTTTGCATAAGCTCTTTTATCGTCTTATTTAGATCATTGATATTATAAGCTCCTTGTGGAATTTTAAATATTCTCCATTGCGTGTCTCTTATTGAAATAATTGCAATCTCATCATTGACACCAGTTTTCACGTTAGCCATAGAATTCCAACAAGTACAAGAAATTAATCCAATTTCATACCGTTTTTCAGTATCAAGTTGTATTGGCGGAATATAATTTACTGAAAAATTTGCGCTATCTTTTGCGGTTGTACTAGAGCCTAGTAATAATGTTGTTGACATCGTTATTTTTTATATTTTTACAAAATTAAATCGCTATGTAAAGTTTCATACTCGTCAGATGTTAATAAATTTTTCGATCTCAAATGATCAAGTATGTCAATAATTTCATTGTCAATTTCAACACTAACATTCCCAGCTTCTTTTGATGATATTAATAGCATTAATCTACCTATCATTTCGGCGGTTGATGTAAATATTTTTACACCTTCTCCAATCTTACTCATGCGAATATTCTCATTATGTTCAAACGCATTGTAAAATTTCATATCTTTATATTCTCCAGGTCTAAATTTCTCCGCTAAGAGTTTTAAATTATAGGCAATAATACTATCTCTATAACGTTTAAAAAGTTTTTCAAGATCTTCTGTTTTAGCTTTTTCAATCCTGCTATAAGCTTCTGTTCCAGTTATATAAATATTATCTATTTTTTCAATAAGATCATCATATTTGTCCTGTGACAATTTAGCAATATTTTTAATATCTTCAACAATGTATTTTTTTAAATAAAAGATTCGTAATCGGATTTTGTTATTTTATCTTCTGCTATTTTTCTTTTTTTTTCAATTTGATTCCTTCTTTCAGTCTCCTCTGGAGATATAACTATCGGGTCTTCAATTTTCTCCGGAGATATAACTATTGGTTCTCTAATCTTTACCGGTACTCTTTTTAAATCTATTTTTTTTTTGCTATGGTACTCAAAACATTATTTTGATGATCGAATTTTTTTTCATTAATTATTTGATTAATAGCTTTGATATAAAGATCGGCGATAATACCTTCTCGGTATTTTCTAATAGCTTCGTAATATTCTTTATTTTCCGGTACTACAAAATCTATCTGTTTCTTATTATCCTCTGATATTTGCGTTAACTGTGCAATTTTTCCGTCAGCATTATATTCTTCTTTTAAAATATCGTATATTCTCGAATCTTTAAATTTATATCTTACGTTAAACATTTTATACTCATCATCTTCTATTCTGTCATTTATATTTTTTAAGTCTATTTTAAATTGTGATGATGCTCTTGGATAAGATTCTTCAATTTTTTTTTTATATCTTCTAACCTAATTCCAATCGGATCAACTAATACTCTCTCTGATAATCTTTGTTTAAGTAAAAGTGGATTATTTAATAGCAGTCTTAGTTCAGCTTGTCTAGCAGCAGGATCAGCAATATGTTTTACAAGTTCTCTAGCTAACTTTAACTTTTCTTCATCAGATCTTCTAATAATTTTTTCAGCAGCTGCTTCTTGTTGTTCCTTAACAAGCCCGACTAAACCTTTTTCTTGAAGTTGTTTAACTTCTTCGTCTGACAGTGGCCTAGTTTCAGGTTGTTTTCCAAGTAGTGCTTCAGTAACTGGTTTGAGAATCATAGCTGTTGTTTCTGCAGCTGTTACTTGTCCACGTCGTGCTTGCTGCAGTTTTTTCTTAAATTCTGCTTGAGATTGAGCAAGTTTTTTTTAGATCTTCTATATGTTTTCTATATTTCGCTCGTTTATCCATAATCATTATATATAAATTTTATAAAATTTTAAGAAGTGGAAAACACCCTACTGCAGATAATTTTTAATACAACAGCGAAACATATTAGTTGGATCATTTGTAAGTTTATTAAATAAGAAAAAGTTATATTTATCCTTTGTAGCTTTATGATATAATTCGATAAATTTATCTTTTGTTACATCACCGCATTGCTCGTTCGCGATATTTCTAACGTCAACATTATCCAGTCCCGCAAATAATATAAAACAACCAGTATTTCGCCGAATAAATCTGTCAACATTATAAAAACCTTGAGCTAAATAAACAGAATTACATTTCTTATTTCGCGACAGTGAAAAATATGATCTTATTTTGTTCATCTCCGTATTATTTAGCGGAATATCATCAAAAACTACTATCTTATGTTCATCCGAGTCAAGTTGATTAACTGGAACAAGATCATCTGGTTGTCTGATTATAAAAAATTCTTCACCAGCCTCAAGATCATCACGAAGTTTGTTATTATATTTGCTTAGTAGCTCGTACTTATCTTGCTGCGGATTAATTGTATAAATATAAACACGATCGTAGTTAAAATTATCGCCGAGAAGTAAGTTCATAAGCAGATTTGTTTTTCCAGATCCAGTTCGCCCAACAATAAGATAATGACAATCTGGAAGTTCATGTTATGTTTATGTTTCACCAACCGCTCTGTATCAAAGTGTAATATTGTCGCCATTGTTGTTATATAATTTTATGTAATTTTAAACTAACTAATGTTGACAATTTTATGTAGGACAATAAATAATGAGCTACTATACAAAATTTGGAACATTAACAGGAGATTCATTGACTGAAAGTTATCAAGGTGACTTATCTAAGTATGCAACTCTTGATCAGCTAAGAAATGAGATTGATAATTTATTAAATGTCACAAGTTTGGATCAAAATGAAGTTGTTATTTTTCAAGATAAGGAAGGACCGTTAAAAACAAGTAATGTACAACTGTCAGATGTACTTGTGCGAATTCCCGCCGCGGTTGTTAATAATATTGTTACTTTTACTAACCAAGGTAAAATACGAGATTCTGGTAGGTCAATTAACGATTATGTCAGAAAATCTGGTGATTCATTCACTGGTGACATTATCATGAACCGAAATAAAATTATAGATCTTGGAAACCCAGGCGCTGATGCAGACGCTGCAACAAAGAAATATGTCGACGATCAAGAATCTAAGTATGTATTAGTCAACGGCGGTATAATGCGTGCATTTCTCAACATGAACAACAACGGTATTAATAATCTCCGAATACCAGAATCTGATTTTGATGCTGCAACGAAAAAGTATGTTCATGATAAGGAAATTCCAATAACAACATCATTAAAAACAATCGGTGATGAAATGACTACACTCAGTGCTACTTTTTCTAGACACTTAGAAACGTTCTTAAATTTTCGTAGAAATATAAACAAGCCTTTTAAAGAATTTTTTGGGGAACAACCAACCGTTGACATAAGACTCGCTGACATTAACACGAAACTCAACAACATTGTCAGTGGAATACCTAATATTGTTCAAAAAACTAATCGGATTAAAATTCCACACGGACAAATTAAAAATATCGTGTACACAGTAGGATCAGGATTAGCAACATGGTCACAGCAAAATAACACTATCAAACATACCGCAGAGGTTACTGGTGTTTATAGACTGTCTATCTTTAGCTCTGCAAAGTTTAAAATTTATACTACAACATTTCCGTGGCGTCATTCAACCGATGCTTTTTTCGGAGTTGTATCTATAGTGTTAAATAAAGATGCTGAAGAAATATTTTTACTGGAAGCAGATTATCAAACAATAACCGCAACGTCTTACTGGTGGTGTTTGGAATTTGTAGCTGAAACACCACAAATAACTACTTAATCAAACCCAGGGACCAGCATTGTTGTAAACTAATATTATATAATGAAAAAATATATATTTGATTTCAATCACATTTCAAAAGAAATTCCAAAACAAGATGTTGCCGCGCTAATGCAATATTACAAATTTTATCATAAAAAACTTTGGTGCGTGAAAAAATGTTATAAATATTATAACAAAATACTTCGAGTAATATCATATTTACCGCTGTTATTGACCGGATCTGGTATAATTTCGAGTGGTGCATCATTAAACCCGTTTTTGTTAATAATATCAGGTGTTGGTGTTTCTCTTACAACAGCGTGTAAAAAGATTGAACCTCGACTTGTAACCAAAATAAATTCCTGCAAAACAGCTAGTATAACTTACAAAAAATTACTTGATCCGATACGATCTTACTTGCGGGGTATAAAATATGATATGGACGATTTAATACGCGAGTTTCGTACTATTGACAGTATGTTAACAGATATTCTACCAATGAGAGTTAGTAGGTATGAAAAAGATTATGATAATGATAGGGTATGAAATTTTATCTAAACTTTAGAAATAATGTTTGAAAATTTGACAGTGACAAATAGCTACAATAGCAAGATCAAATATCTAATGATAGACGGCAAACAGTTGACAGTTAAAATTAATAATGAAACATCAGGTATATGTTTTACCGCAGTTCGAGACAAGCTAAAACTTTCGCTTATCAGATCTGATAACAGCGAGTATTTCAATTACCTTGAACAATTGAGTCAGAAGTTATCAGCGGAATTTAAAAATTTTCATGATCCGATCAGTCAACAAAAATACACTAAACTCACTATCGATCTCGATCGGTCAAAAGTATATTTTATCGACAAAAAATATCCTCTTAACAAATCACAAATAAAGGATTTGTTCGAATCTCGTCGCTGTGTGAGCGGTAAAGTAAAATTCTATCTCTATTATCGTGATGATGAGGTATTTCTAATATCAACAGTTGAAACATTGACAATTGGTGACGAGGTATAAATAATGTTTGAAAAATTATATAGCTTTGGTAATATCATTATCAAATAAAATATCAACTATATTGTCAATAAATGTCATTAAATCATCTGACCAACCTCTTATTCGTTCGTCATTTTCAGTTGCGAATAACCAAACTGACCCATATTTTGGTGATATATAATATCCAACTTTTTTAATACAGTCGCTTATTATTTTAGGTTTTATGTCAGTATAGCATGAGGCTGATTTTATTGAATCAAATCTTTTACAAAATCTGTTTGTTAAATCAAATCCAACATGTCTGATTGGATTATAATGATACATTATATATAATATTTCATTTGTTTAATATAAAATTTTGTCTTGAAAATATCATTATCAAATAAAATTGTCAACAAATATCAGTAATAGACTAATAGGCAGATCCTCGATCAGAGACCCAAGGGTGGTGGGCGGGGGAGTGGGGGGCTTGGGGCTCTAGTCGAGGATCTGCCTATTAGTCTACTACTGTTCGATTAGAATCCAAACGCAAAGAATGCAATCCAGAAAACCCACTTTTGATTACTATTCAAACACGTATCCCACTACCCAGCACCCGCGCTTTGAAACTATACAAACAACCACCCACAATCCAGCAACAGCTTTTTGATTATTACACACACACGCAATCCAGCATCATCATTTTGATTACAATCCAACATACAACATATACTCTCCAACACCAGGTTTTTTATTACTATCCAAACTCACATACCCTACCATTCAAAGAAATGGGTAGGAAATGTTGATACACCCATTTTCACACATATACACAAGGAAGGGTAAGAACGAAGTTATATACACACTGCTATACTCTTACAAACATACAAAAATACACTATCACAAGAGTAGTGGTAAAATGGGTTCAAGCTGTAGCTGTCAAGAATATAGACAACACATGAATTCACAAAACACAAAAGTTGTTGGCAAATGAGATTAGTATCTTGCTATTTTACTGATGTTATTAGTCCTTTTTAGGGACGGTAGGGTTGTTAACCAGGTTAGCTAACACATACCTCACCGCTTCACTGTTCTTCTTCTCAAGATTTTTCACACGGCCATACAGCAATACTCTCTACAGACACCCCTGCCTTCCACATACACTCTTCTCTTTCAGACAGTCATGTCCGTAATCTTGGTGATGGCCCATAGTGTCTTTATATAGGCTAGGTAATCGTGACTGAAAGGTGTGATCGGAAATAGCGCAGGAGATTAAACAGTTGTATACATGGTATGTATGTTAATTTGGTCCTGAGGAAATATTGATATGCACATTTTCACACATACACACAAATACGCTTTCACACACAAGGAAGGGTAAGAAAGTATTTATTGACACACAACTATACTCTTATACTATGACAAGAGAAGAGGTGGAGTGGATTTTAAGCTTAGTTCTCAACAACATAGACATATACAAACACATCCATGCACTAAACATAAAAGTTATTGGCAAATGAGATCATTATTTCTCTTTTCAGTGATCTTCTTTTCTCTTATTAGGGCCGGTAGGGCTGTTCCAGATAGCCGTGTCCGTATTCTTGGTGATCTCCCACGATGCCTTTACATAGACTAAGTAGTCCGGATTGAAAAGTGTATTTGAAACGAGCGTAGGAAATTCAGCAGTTGTATACATGGTATGACATCGTTGACTTGGTCCTGAGAATAGATTAAACAGTGGGACAGTGGACTTCTATCTATATTGTCTGAGATTGGATCAAAAGGAATCGGAAGACAGCAGATTCGTGACGTCACATTCAATATATGGGGGCACCTGTGTCCGACGGTTTACCATTGCTACACAGTTTT
Source organism: Megalonaias nervosa (assembly GCA_016617855.1). Taxonomy (NCBI): domain Eukaryota; kingdom Metazoa; phylum Mollusca; class Bivalvia; order Unionida; family Unionidae; genus Megalonaias; species Megalonaias nervosa. The sequence goes on from JAECUM010061189.1 coordinate 21,675, forward strand.
TGAATGCCATGCTCATGGCTGAAACAATTAAGACAATGTATTGTGGTACACCTGCTACGGATACCTCGTATACTTGGAGTGATTGAACCATTATGACTGCTAAATTGTAACCAGTATCATTCTTCCAGTAGAGTTGACTTTAACGTAGTTTTGGTTAATTTCCTGTCGTCTCCGCAAGTCTATGGAGGTTCGTAGCAAAACAAGTTTATGCATCCCAACCCCAAATGTATACCTGCACTTTTCATGTCCGAAAGTCATTTTTGACATCATGTGATGCTTACGGTGCAAACAAACGCCCTTTTCCTAGGTGATAATTTTGCAAAACTTTGTGAACTAAACAGCTTGATGCAATTCAAAATAGTTGCCGCCTTGGTCTTTTGTGAGATATTCTACATGCTTTGAAACAACATGTTTACTGCTATGAGTGACTAGGTCGTCATCCTAGCCGACTTATTAGTATGC
>JAECUM010061190.1:0-40039 GCA_016617855.1 Megalonaias nervosa
ATCAAGATAGCTCACAATGGTACCTAGTTTTGTTCCATCTGATAAATAAGCATTACATCTGTTTATAAATATATTTTTCTCCGTTGTATCAGCGATTATAAAATCTAGTTCAGCATCGTCCATAATCAATCTTGTACAATGCCGTTTATAATCGTATGAACCACCTTGAGTGAACTTACCGATTATTTTTCTACCAAGATCTTTTGCAAGTTTTTCATCGTACTCGTTCCTGCATTTACTTATTTTAATGACATGATCTTCATCAATATCAGGGAATTCTTTCCTGGCATCATCGATATTAAATCTATCCGGTTCTGGTAACCAAACTTGCTTCTGTGAACTATACGATATAATCGCTTCAGTTACTCTCAACGATATTAAAAATCCAGCATCAAGCATATATCGCAATAGTACTATCGGAACCCAACATCGCTCTGAAAAATGTTTTCCGAACCAAATATAAGTAATTGCATGGAGATCTTCTCTAAACTCGAATGATTCTACGTGAGCAAATCCTGTTAAGTCAAAATCTGGTAAGTGTCCGTTTATTGCAACCCTGGTCATGTCATGTGTAGGATGTCCGAATCTCTTTAAGTATTTAGAACATGCTCCATATCCAAGAAAACTCCCAGGATAACACGCTATCATATCAACTGAGATAACATCACTATAATCGTATTTGGTGCTCCATAATCCACCGTGACCATATTCTATACAACTTTTCTTGACATCTTCAAGAAATTCCGATCGTGTCGTTTTCCATGAATTTTTCTCCTGAGCGAAATGAGCAGCGACTGACGGAACAGTAAAACAATTATTCAATAATTGTCTAACTATGACATCATCAGAGGAATATTTCAGTGCAAGATGTTCCATTTCCTCATGGAGAGATTCTGTACGATAAATATCACCGTTAGGTCGTACAAATTGATCGTAATGATCATATTCCGAACTCTGAAATAACCAAAAAGAAACAGGATCGATTTTACTAATATTTTTAATAAAATCAAAGATATCACCGTCATAAAATTTAACCGTTCTATCTCGTGGAAATATTGTTACTGCAGCAGTCCATGCGTGCGCGTGATGATCAATAATATCTATCGGAGCTCCATTTTTTATATATTTCGGCTTGTACAAAATCTCTCCGATTAATGTTTTTACTGCTGTTGGAAATCTTAATTTCTTCTCTAGCTCAGCAACATCTTTGATAGACGCTCCGGTATCTTTAACCGACTCTGCCCAAGTATTTATTTTTTCACGTCTTAAATCCGTTAAACCATTACCACGTATCGCGTTTGTAAAGTGTTCTGTAACTCGCTCAGCTACGCAGTTTATCTTTGACAATTTCATCGGTTTGAGATCCCCAACATCACGTTTATTATTCAGCGGAAATATTTTATAGACAACCGCAGTTACAGGGTACGATCGCTCATAATACGGTTTATCTATACCAGTTAGTATTCCTAGTTTAGATTTATTACTCAAGAAGATATTATTTCCTGACTGCACGCGGACGGGATCGCGCTTGTCACGAATAATCCAAATATCTTCTTCTGTATTTACAATAAATTTTATTAAAATAAAATATTTTTGATTATCAAGGTGGTTAATGATTACTCTTTCTCGTTTGTCATTCATCGTATTAGAAACATTTCCAACTCTGAATGTTGACCATGCATGAACTGCACCATCGGTACGAAATTCCTTCTTGGCCTCACGGATATGTTTAATTATATCTTTATTAGTTAAAGCTAGATCTTGCATCGAAATACTAAATTTATACTCGAGTAGTCTGTCAAGATCGAATCTGGTTGCGTAGGGTTCAATCACGGATAATTCTTCCATATTATAATTAGGGCAAAATATATATTTAATTGAATATTAATCTTTTGTATATGATTCAACCAAATCATTGCCACTGGTTAAAAATCGGTTATAAATCTCCGTGTAACAGAACATGTGTGAATGAATACTGTAGTTATCATATGCAATGCGTCAGAAATGGGAGTCTAGGACCAAAACCGTGTATTGTGTGTAGTGCTGGAGTGCGAGGAAAGACTCACCTGTGTGCGCAATGCGGTGGTAAAAAGTACAGAGAGCTGAAACGATATTACGATAAAAAATATAACACTGACTTTCCTATAAAAAAACGAAGAAGATTATCTGGCTAGATTTTTAAAAAACAATGATTTAGACAAATAAAATATTATATATAAATGGAACAAAATGAGTTTGTGTCACACCCAATCCTTACCAATTATGAAGCATCTCGAGAAGGTGTAATTAGAAACTGCAGATTGAAAAAACCAGTCGGTAGTATTGATAATACTGGTTATCTTAGATTTACTACTAATGGCAAGAAAAAAAGATATTTATCACATATATTTACCTACGAGTGTTATTTTGGACTGATCAAAGATGAGTATGTGGTGGATCGCATTAACGGCGATAAACTTGACAATTCACTTGGAAATCTACGAATTACTACACAGAGTCAAAATTGTAAGTCCGGAAACACAGGAAGGTGTAAATTATACCGAAAGAGAGCTATTAAATCCGTAAATACAGAGACTGGGGAGGAAATTAGTTTTGAATCAATCAATTCTGCTAGTAAATACTTTGACATAGTACCACAATCGGTACAACACGTGGCATAAAATATACAGAAATCTTCCTTTTCCAAAAGATTTGCACAAAAAATAAGATTTCAATACGTTTAGTCTACCGTATTTTTAATGTTACCAAATGATTAAGCGCTCCGTCAAGCATAATGATAAATATCGTAGTTATCCGTTTATACGAGTTAATGTCAAAAGCTATCCTGATTGTCCATACTTTGTAAAAACATTTCAGTGAATTTGGATCTCAACAGTATTGCAAATAAAAATAATTTTTATAAATATTTAGTGGTTCTTTTGTTTCGTTGATTTTGTTCTGAAAACCGCGTTTTTTGTTCGAAAATCTCGTTTTTTACATGAAAAATGACCAAAAATCAGTGAAAATCAGTCAGATTTTGACAAATTCTGAGGGTCAAACCTCCAGGAAGGCTAACGGGAATTAACATTAGGTTTTAAATTTATCGATGAAAAGCTGTTTTTTTCCGGATTTTTATCGTAATTCGCTAGCAAAAAACTACACAATACGAGCAAAAGAACTGGAAAAAACCAGGTTTTGATCAACAAATTTAAAACCTAATGTTAATTCCCGTTAACCTTCCTGGGGTTTTGCCCCAACGAAAACTAGCAAACTCAACGAAAAACTTTGCACAACATGTAATATTGTACTTGATACCTACTGAAACATAATGATTGGGATACAATATACTTGTCAATATGTGTAGTTGCATTATACTAAGCAGAATATGTTAGTTTTCCCAAGGATTTTGTTTAGCTATTATCACAGTCAATGGTCCATCATTATCGCTGTCATTTTCACTCGTATTTTCACTCGTATTTTCACAATGCTCTCTTAACTGTCTTATACGAAAGTTCATAATCTTTTTCTGTTCGTATCCATGAGATAATTCTAGTTTGATTTTGTCAATAGCGTTTGAGAGAGGCACAAATAACTTTACCTGATCATCAGTGACAGTTGCCAGTGACTTTAACATTCCTTGTTGGATAATTTTCATGAATTTATAATCAGCAGATAGCGTGAATTTGTTCTCGTTCTTTCGTTGTTGTAATGAGTCAAAATCACATAGAATCTTTTCAGCATTAAGATTGTCAGATACATTGATACCGTTATGTTGTAATTTTTTAATCGCAGAAACAATGACATTGATATTTTCAAAATTCATTATATAATAAGTGTATATTTAATATAAAAATAAACAAAAATATACAGCGCGGGGTGATATTCGATCTACCATTCCATAGTTGTATCAGATAAACCCAATGAGGTTCTTTGTTTAGACATTTACCCCCAAGAGAACCCCTAAATATCCGAAACCGAAACTTTAGAGGCTCAGAGGGCTGTCTATACGTGTTATTTGTTTACCCCCGAAAGAATTTCTAAATATCCGTAACCGAAACTCTAGAAACTCAGAGGGTTGTTTATACACGTGTAGGTCTTATTTTAGTGACCAACCAGATTCTGTTTATTGCCTTACAAGAATTCCTAGATATCCATAACCGAAACTCTAGAAACTCAAAGGCTGATTGGTCTTTGTGACCTGGAATCTCATTAGGTTTATTTTTAGTTTTGCGATTGTGTCTTTTGGAATGGCCCTTGTGTGGGGTACCCCTTTAGTGAAGTCACAAGGTCACGACCTCATATCACCCCCCGCTGTATATTTTTGATGAGATGATATGATGATGATGATATGATGAAATGCCGTCTTCACGCCAGCACACCAACCCATAATGATCAACCAATGGGTGATTCACAAAGTGAATACACCACGTGTTGACGTAGTGGATTGGTGTACTCTGAAGACGGGGGGGGGGGGGCTGGAGCCCCCAATAGATTATAAATCTTGGCCTAAAATCGCCTCCCGCAGACATATGTCTTTCTCGGGTTTCGAACCATGACCCCCCGGATGAGAGTTTCTACGCGCTATCAATTGAGCTATCGGACCTTGTTATAAATACATACTGAAAAAGTTAGTATGTGTTTACCAATAGCCTATTTCCTAAAACTACAGTGTTCTTAACTAAAGCCACAGTTTTCTGTGTAAAATGGGATTTTATATTTCTAGTTTCCAAAAAATATATATAATTCTGTATAACATTGAGTCTATGCGTAAGCCGTTACCAAGGAAATTGATTTAGTCATGGCGTATTCTTAAAATAACTTTACGCAGTAATCGGTCACACAGATATAGGCAATATAGCCGTTATGGAATAATCAATAAGAACATAATTATACAGCCACAGCCTTCTAGACAATAGATTTCGATTGCGCACTATGAGAAATCTGTGCGCGGATTTTATGTAAACAAAGAATACAGTATTATTATTTTGTCAGTTACTGGTTGCCACATAGGGAAAGTTGCCGATTAGCATTGAATGAGACCGCAGGCAAGGTTATATATATTTACAAGTATATACTATACTGTATTGTATACCAACCATTATGTATCATAGACAAACACTATGCATCCGGATATTTTTTTTTGTTAAGATAACGCATTATGATTTCACATACAGATTTATATTTAGTTCTTCATTTCTTGTGTCCAGAATGCGATTGCTTTGGTCTGTAAGTTTAAAGTGTATCGTTGATAATAACGGATTATGAACTCGCAGGTACACGGGGTTAATTGGCTCTGATACAATTAACCACCCTGGGGGGGGGGCTAATGGACTAAAACTGTATAATATGTACCCTTGCTGGGCCTGGTTAGACTTAGAAAGATCTACCTGATAGCTACCTTCAATAACATCGCATACCAGATTGACTGCAATTGTTGTTGTTATGTTTACAATGCCTGGCGATATATGACGTCCGGCACCAAAAGGGTTGTTATTGTGTTTTAGTAGAACCGGTGGTGGGGCTATTTTTCTCCATGATTCAATTACTCCCGGATAATATTCTTCAATAAGATCACTTAATGATTTCTTCATTTCAGCGTTATTTAAATCTGGTATAATAAATGTTTGTAAATCTTTTTCTGTTATTTTATAATGATTAAGAAATAATTGTTTATGTATTTGATCAGTGTAAGGATTTTCATCGAGTTCAGTCGCAACGTTTATAATACTTCGATTGGCGATGTATAGATCAAATAAGACCCTATTTAAATGTTTTATTGACTCGATTATTTGCTGCTTTACGTTATCATCATAATGTTGTGATATTGAAATAAGTAAATTTCTTAAATCATTAAACGTTTTATCGTATTTAAGTTTAAGAATATCTAAAAATTCTTTAAAAAATTTTTCATCAACAATGTCTCTAGTACGCCGCGTCTTGGGGTCTACGATAACCGTATTAAATGGTGATCTAATTATCTTGGGGATCTTTTTACCGTCAAAATCGGTAAAGTAGTATTTATCGTCGTTTGGATCAAATTCAAATAATAAATTCCATGGATATTCTTCCCGATATTCTGGATCTTTAATGAATTTTTCTTCACTTGTTTTAAACTCAATTTTAGTTGGTTCTGAAACTCCATTATAAACCGGTGCGACTTCAGGCCATCCTAACACTGATCTGATCGAACTTTGATAAATATCTACGAGGTAATCAGGAGAATTTATTTCAATCACCGCTGATAGTGTTGGTTCGTAAGCAGTAATCGCTATTTTAGATTCTTTCCCTGTGATAGATTTAATTCTACGTTGGAACTCATCATTAATCTCGTCTATTTGATAACTGCCCGTTGAAATTCCAACAACTTGCCAATCAGGTGTTCCATCCGGTTTATTCTTATTCGCAAATACCGGTGAATTATTTGGTTGTTGTCCACCAAACGGTTTTGATCTGATATTTGGCCAACTATGATAAACTCGAAGCTGCGCTAGCGCTATTTCCTTTGCTGGAATTGCAGTTAGAAAATTAACGCTAAATTCAGGATTGGTTGAACTTAATGATATCATAGTAGTTTTTGACGGCGTTGTATTAGCTACGATCTGCTGTAATAATTCTAACGATGACATTATTTAAAATACTCCGTATTTAATAGAGCGGAAATTCAACCCTCCACTTTATCATTAGATTCCACTTTGAATGCCTCATGATAAGTTTCCATTATCGTTGCGAACTCCTCATCGGATATTTTACCATCGCTGAGGTACGCCGAAAGATACGATGATAGTTTAGAATAAGATGATGTTGCTGTGTGCAATTTCATTATGTACTCGTTTAGTTTATCATTTGTACACGTAGATATTTTCTTAGCGATAATACTGAAAATATCTGCGCATGTTGCTGCCGTGGAAACTATAATTGTTACAACTGCAGGCGCTGTCATCGTTATTGTTGATAGTAATAATCCAGTTCCAGCAATAACAGCAGAAACCGAGTATACCATTATATCAATAACAACCATACGTCGCCGATATTTTTTTACCTTTATCGTGTAATCGTCGATGATATTTTTTAGTTTGGTTTGACACTCACATACTTGAGCGTATCTGTGACGTTGAACGTCGATAAATGACTCTTGATTCATTATATTTATCTAGATAACTAATTGAGGAGTTTCACACACAAATTCCAAGCACCACCAGTATAGTGCTCTGGTTAATTTTTTATCAGATGCTTCCAGCAGAAATGTTTCTTCCGCATCTTTATTTATTATGACGGAAACAATTCCAGAAAAAGTATCGATTGAATAACGCCATGGAAATGTAGTAAATATACTGAATTTTGCACTACTAAATACGGACAGTCTGTATACACCAGTGACTTCTGCGGTGTGTTTGAGACTATTATCTTGCAGTGTCCATACTCCTAATCCTGATGCTACTGTGTATACTACGTTGAAGATCTGCTTGTGAGGAATTTTAATAAGATTCGTTTTTTCAATGATATTAGGAATTCCACTAACAATATCGTTGATTTTCATGTTAATGTCGGTAAGTTTTATGTCAACGACTGGTGGAGTTCCAAAAATTCGTTAATAGATCTGTTTATATTTCTACGGAAATTTAGAAATGTTTGTACATGATTAATATAATCAGTTCTAAATGCAGCAATTCCATCATTGATTGTCGTTAACGAAGTCGTTATTGGAATTTCCTTATCGTCGACGTATTTCTTCGTTGCAGCGTCGAAATCTGTTTCTGGTGTTCTGAGATTATTAATACCATTATTATTCATGTCGAGAAATGCACGCATTATACCACCGCGCACCGACACGTACTTGGATTCTTGATCATCGACGTATTTTTTTGTTGCTGCGTCTGTATCCGAGGTTGGGTTCATAAGATATGTAATTTTTCTTCCTGACATAATAATGTCACCGGTAAATACATCACCAGTTTTCTTAACATAATCGTTAACCGATTTACTGGAATCCTGTATTTTACCCTGATCAGTAAAAGTAACGATATTATTAACAACCGTGTTGGGAATTCGTATAAGTACATCTGGTAGTTGTATGTTACTCGTTTTTAATCGTCCTTGTTTGTCCTGAAAAACGACGACTTCATTTTGATCCACACTTGTGATATTTAATAAATCATCGATTTCATTTCTGAGCTGATCAAGAGTTGTATATTTAGATAAATCGACACTCTTATCTTTCTTCCGAGTAGATCTTCCATAAATATCTACCATTATATTTACTGATATCTGTTTAAGTGTTATGACGTAGTGTAGTGAACGCGTGCACGACTTTATGAGGTGGCGCTGTTGATTTTGATACAGCATCAAGTACAGCGAGGGTTTCACGACCGCATATTGGAGGATCAGTTATTTTTTGTGTTGGTAGCGTTGAATACCAGATTGGAATATCTCCGGTAACGTACTTTAAAAATTCTTTTGGTGGTGCTAATCCATACGAATCGAAATAAATAATTCCACGTGGATCAATTGCATATCCGACCCAGTGCGTGCCTGGGCCAGAGTTTTTATCGAGATTAATGATACCGGTTTCAGTATTGTTTGGTTTTTTTGGCAATTGATCGCGCATAAAAACACCTGTGAAGTTTTTTATTTTTAATTTTTTAGCAGCATTAAGTAAATCAAAATTGGACATGGGTGATATTAGTAAACTGTCCCGGGAAGTCTTAGACCCTTTCCGTACCACGAATACGGGGTTCCTGGTAGTCTTAGACCTTTTCCTTTTTTTTTGATTCCTTGTCCTGTTGCTTTCTTTAATGCCCTTCCAGCAGCTGTTCCAACAGCACCTAGCGCAGCTGCTTTTGCAACAGCTGGGGCTGCAGCGGCTATTAAAGCTGGTATAGCTGCGAGAAGTGGAAATATACCACCCGATTTAGCAGCGTCTTTGATGTCGCCCGCAGAAAGATTAAGTTTGACGCCTTTATTTGATTTTTTAGCTTCATTGAAGTTTTTGAACTGACGCTCGGTCAACGATAGTTTATTTGAACCGCTCATCTGTTCTCGCTTTAGCGATATTTTTATTCCACAGTTATTTTTTGATGCTGATTGTAGCTTTTTAATCTGACCAGGAGTCAGGCTCACACTAACGTGATGATATGACATTATTAATATTATGAACGATCTAATTACATGTTTAGAAAATATTTTACATATTTTCTACTGGAGCATCAATAACTCTCATTCGTCCACCAATACCTTCGAGTAACATTGATTTATCGCTGAGTATAACGGCTATTGCTCTATAATTAGGAATTAATGGTGCTGGTGCTACTGGCAATGTTACACGAGCGCTGAAGTGTATATCAACTACGGATTGTCTGGTTAAATCTAAATGTTCTAGTAAAAAGTAATAAATCGGATACAGCGATGTAAAATCTAGCTGCGATATTTGTAAACCAGTATCAATGTTTTGATCACGTCCCATGAACGACATAAGACGATGATATGCACGTGCTACATGATTTTGATCGAAATTTAACAAAATATCCTCGGATGTTTCTTGATGTCCATTTATCCTTAATGAAACTTCACTAACTCCTAATTTATCAAATATCATTATGTTGCGATTTTGTGAATTTACTCGTGTAACATCTTGTAAAGCAGCAAATATATGCCGTGGTGCAGAAACACCTTGCTGAGAAGCTATTTGCCACGTAAATAAACCATTAATTGCACTATCAACAGCATCTGTGGTCATAGTCAACCATGACAACGTTGATTTACCGCCTTGACTCATAAAAGATAGCAACATGTCTTCTTCAGATATTGATGGAGTCATCACCGGCATCCACAGGGAAAGTTTTGTTAGTTCTACTTTACCAGGATCACCAATGGGTCTCCATAATGCATCATTATCAGTGCCTTTTCGTACAAGTACAACCGTATGTTTGGCTCCGAAAATGACTTTTCTGACATTTCTACAAAATCCAAAAATTTGTGACAGTGGAATCGCACTTGAAAATGTTCTCCTATCACCTTTTAACATTGCTCGACGTGCTGCAAATCCTAAGTTGAAATTTGGATTAGCACCATGAACCACCGGATTTACATCAGCGTCAGCGGCGTCGGCGAAGTCTCTTGGTCGTCTTATATCATATTGTCTATTGTCAGGAGAATCAGTTGTATCCTTTGCATACATCATTGACGGGCCAGCCGATCTTGAATAATCGTCGCTGTATCTTGCTAAACCCAATATTGTTGTAGCAACATCAACGTCTTTCTGAATAGATTCAATATTTTTTCCGTCAATCATGTACGTAGCGCTATCAAATAACGCCATAATACCATTATTAACAAAACCAACCCTAACTTCAGCTCCATATGCTACTGGTGCTGCAGTAGCAGCGTTATTTAAAATTTCACCTTCTACTTCAATAAATGCCTCAGCGGGTAGGAAATATCTGCTTGTATCCTGAACCTGCAGTTCGATTCGTCCACGCTGATCTGGCAGTCGTGCGTCATAAGAATAAAACTGATAATCACGCACAGACTCATCTTTGAGAACTGGTGCGCCCATGTCAAACGCGGGGTCAGATATGCGCTTAAACATCTTTATTATTATCGTCTTCGTCTAACACGAAGACCACTTCGGGAAGTGAGACCACTTCCTGCTATCAGACTAGCGGTTATATTTTTTTCCTTTTCCGACATTGGTACATCAGCCAACTCCGCTAGGTTTTGATTAGCGGCTTGATTTATTATTTTACTTACACTTGCGGGCATCACTTCAGTGCTGGCCAATTTCACAGGTTGAGGTCGGACCGGTTGTGGTCTGCGTATTAATCGTGATAGTCTATCTTTGATTGCTGAAAATGCTTTGCTAGCAATATTACCAACAGCGCCTATACCTTTTTCACGAACAACATCAATAGCTTTCATTCCTAGCTGCTTTGCAATCGGTATTGCTTTTGGGGATATTCTTCTAAACAGACCCTGAACAACATCACCTAGTCCATCTCCGTAGGTCGCTTTGTATACTGGTAATCGAGAGTTTATTACCCTGACCATGGTAGGTCCACGAGTATTGTGTATGATCATCTTATTATTAAGTGACTTTATAACTAATTACATACTTAGTCACTATGATAATCATCGGCGATTTCATTAATGAGAGACCGATATACATTAATATCCATGATACCGCCTGTAAATAATCGTTTACAAATATCAGCTGGTTCATTAATGATTTCTAGGGAATTATTACCAGCTCGTTTTCCTCCAATGACGATTTCTAGTCGATCAACATCAGCAAGAACGTTATTGGGACAAGTAATAAAACCACTTCCTAGACCACTTCCAGTTGCACCGGGAGCGTCTTGAAATTCTTCTTCTTCACTTGGTTTCGGTGGTGCCTTTTTAATTGGTTTCGATGGTGTCTTTGATGATTCTGGATAACAACGAAGTGATTGCTCAAATGTTTTTGGTACTTTTTGTTGTTGTTGTTGTTCTCGTCGTTGTAGTTGTTGTTGTATCTTGTGTAGTTGTAGTTCAATCTGCGGTGATGATAGTGGTGATAGTGGTGATAATTCAAATTGTGGTGGTGGTGATAATCGTTTACTTTGTTCAGCCTCTTCTACATATCTATTTAAAGCCTTACCAAAACTGTTAAAATTTCTAATATCTTCATCAGATCTGATTTCTTGAATACCAGTATAAATACGATATACATCCCTGATCCAATTGTCAGATTTCAGAGATTTAACGTGTTCTGGTTTTACATATTTTTTTCTTTCATAATATCCATACGCGGCAATATCATATAATTGGTTTGGATCCCTGATAGCAGCAATACCTTCAGGTGTAAATTTATCCATTATCTTAGTTCTGGTTTTTGGTGGTTGAGGAAGTTGAAAGGGTGGTGGTTGAGGAAGTTGAACGGGTGGTGGTTGAGGAAATTGAACGGGTGGTGGTTGAGCTGCTTGAATACGATCAGCAATATCAGCAGGCAATGTTGCAAGAGCTCGTTGTGTTGCCTCAGTTGCTGTAACAATTTTCTTCGTTGGTTCGACAATGGGTTTAAATAATTTTTCTGTACCTTCTGTAAATTCCACCTGAGACTCCTGACGCGATTGTAATTGTTGCTTAACAGAATCACGAACAGGTAGATATTTTTTAATTGCCTCTAGTCGCTCTCGAGCTAATTTAGCTGAGTGTGGTTCTCCAATACTCATTATTGATAATATTTATACTTGCTGTTTAATTTATAGCAGCAGGAAGGGTGAACGACATACACGTAGTGACCAGCACGTGAAAAAATCAGAAAAAATCTGGTCAGTTAGAGAAGTTTTTACTGTTAAGGCAAAAACTTTTTTTCAGCCTTCGTAGGAACCCTTAAATTTCAAAAATAAGGTCTCTACAAAGTTGTAGGGTTCACCCTTCCTGCTGCTAGTTTATTACCGTCGACGGATTTTAGTTGTGCATAACTAACAGCTTGTGTATCAACAACATACTTTGGCCGATACTCTGTTTCTAAATCTATTACTCGCTGATTTGACATGGACAGGTTTCCTGTCATTTTATCTCCAGTTCTTTTTTAATATCCGGATAAATCAACAATTCCGTTTGTTATTGTTGTACTTACAGCTGATGAATCTCTGAATGTTGTTCCAAATGTTGTATAATGGCTCATTATTTATTCAATATAACATAAAATTGTTAACATTAGTCAGTTTAATATAACATAAAATATATAACAAAGAATGGCAAGATCGTCGATATTAAATTTTGACACAGAGCGGTTGGTGAAACATAAACATAACAATGAACTTCCGGATTGTCATTATCTTATTGTTGGACGAACTGGGTCCGGAAAAACAGATTTGCTTATGAATTTACTTCTCGGAGATAATTTTAATTACGATCGAGTTTATATTTATACAATTAATCCACAGCAAGATAAGTACGAGCTACTTAACGAATATAATAACAAACTTCGTGATGATCTTGATGCTGGTGAAGATTTTTTTATTATCAAACAACCAGAAGAACTTGTTCCAGTTAATCAACTTGATTCGTCCGAGTATAAGATAGTAGTTTTTGACGATATTCCGTTAAATAATGAAGAGATGAATAAAATAAGATCATATTTTTCACTATCACGTAATAAGAAATGTAATTCTGTTTATTTAGCCCAAGGTTTTTATAATGTTGACAGATTTATTCGGCGAAATACTGGTTGTTTTATATTATTTCCGGCACTGGACAATGTTGATGTTAGAAATATTGCAAACGAGCAATGTGGTGATGTGACAAAAGATAAATTTATCGAACTTTATCATAAAGCGACAGCGGATAAATATAACTTTTTCTTGTTCGATAAACTTACACATGATCCAACTAAAATGTTTCGTTGTTGTATTGACAGTTACTTGTAAGTTTTTGTTTTATATAAAATTTATATATATATTAATAAAATGGAAAGACAAGCAAAATACAGAAACCACATAGAAAATCTGAAAAAACTTGTTCAATCTAAAGCTGAACTTAGATGATTCAACAAGCACGACGTGGCCAAGTGGCTGCAGAGGAAGCAACAGCAACAGTTTTCAAATCAGTTACTGAAGCACTACTTGGGAAACAACCTGAAACTAAACCGTTTTCAGAAGAAGAACTTAAGCGACTACAGGAAAAAGGTTTAATCGGACTAGTTAAAGAACAACAAGAAGCAGCTGCTGAAAAAATTATCGCCGGATCTGACGAGGAAAGAAGAAGATTAGCTGAGGCACTTGTAAGAAATATTGCTGATCCTGCTGCTAGACGAACCGAACTAAAACGACTGATTAATAATCCACTTTTACTCGAAAGAAGATTCTCAGAATTAACCTCACATGGAATTAAGATTGCTTTGGGAAAAATATCAGAAAAAATAGAGGATATTGAAAAAGGACAATAAAAATTTGGAGAGTTAACAGTAAGGTTTTTAAATGTTGAAGAACAAAGACGATTTTACCGAGAAAAAGCATATAATAAAATAACTGATGATGATTATCGTGAATTTTTAAAATAAAATGATATAAATGATACCGATAATATAAAAACTTGGTTGAAAGAAAGGTATGATAAACTTATTAATGATTTAGATAAAATGATGACAGATGGTCAAAAGTCTAATATTGAATTAGAAACAACTAATGAAGAAGATCATATGTCTGAACTTTCTGATAAAATTAGAGTCGGTGTTATTGCTAGCGTATTTAGTAGAACAGCAGTTGATAACAGACCAACAGGTTTTGGTAAAAGTTGGAATTTTCATAGGAAATTTAAAATAAATGATGAAAATCGCATAAAAGATGCTAGAAAACTAAAAAAGTATATTAGAACTGAAATACCAGCGGAGATTGAAAAACCACTAGTTATATCGCCAGGGGAAACTGAAAGAAGGAAGCAAATTGAAAATTTTAAAGAAACGTTAAAAGAAAAAATAGATTTATCAGATTATGATACTTTTATAAAAGAAAATAATATTAAAGATGTTGATAATGTTGATAAATGGTCACAAAATGAGTATGATGTTAAAATATTATTATTAGATACAAAAATTAAAGATGGCAATCAAACCTTAGATGAAATTAATAAAGCTGAAGAAAAAGATTTCACAGAACTTTATAGAAAAGCTCGAGATGGTGTTATTGCTGGTGTTTTTAAATCTGCTGCAGTAAAATTTAGAGCTGGAACAGCTAGTATTGCAGGACTAAGTTTTAAAAATGTATTTGATGGTTCTGATAAACGTCGATTAAGTAAAGTTAAAACAGGAACAGGTGTAAAAATATATACATCAACTGCCGAAATGATAGCAGATTAATGCTGCTGATATCATCAAAGGAAGCTGGAAATGTTGGTACTGAAATTGATAATGAAATTATTGATATACTTGATCATTTAAGATCGGAAAATTTATTAACATCTGACGAATACAAAACTTTACATAGCGACTTAATTTTGTACAAATATAATAAATAACAATGTCAACAACATTATTACTAGATTCTAGTACGGCCGCGACAGTTAACGCGAAAGATAGCGCAAATTTTTCAGTAAATTATATTCCACCGGTACAACTTGATACTGAAAAACAATATGAAATTGGACTAATTTCATGTGCGTGTTAGCATTCTATGGCTAACGCAAAAACTGGAGTAAACAATGAATTTACGTTTTATTCTACCTCCGACAAAGCCTATGGGTGGTTTATAGTTAAAATTCCGCAAGGAGCCTACAACATAACTGATATAAATAAGACGATACGCGAATTAATAACATATGTAGATACAGGAGTCGCTGACAATTTTGAACTAACACTAAATTATAATACTTTACGCGCCAGAATAACATTAAAAAATAATTTGATAATAGATTTTTTATCAGCAAAAAGTATAGCGTCGCTGATTGGATTTACTCACAGGAAATATGGATCAACCACAGAACAAACTATAACGTATGATGGTGATTTGCCGGTAAATATAACCGACGTAAATAAAATACTGATAAATTGCTCCATTGCATCTGGATCTTACTCAGCCCAGGGCAGTAAAGGACAAACGATATATAGTTTCTCGCCAGATGTTCCACCGGGATCGCTCATGCAAATTAATCCGCGGCAAGTTATTTATTATCCGCTAAATGTTGAAAATCAAATAACGAGTATAAATATGCAGTTGACAGATCAATCTGGACGACAGCTGGATCTGAATAACGAGGTTGTCACTTACTATTTACACTTACGCGTTGCGTAGGCGCGCACAATCGACGTCGGTTTTATGCAACCTCAGATATAATCAAACAAAAAAAAAATTTACAGAAGAAAAATTATTGGTGGATTTTTGGGAAATATATTTACTAAAATTATTGAAAATGTTCCGGGAATCGCGTATAAAGCTGCACCAGTTGCACTGGACGCGTCAAAAGCTTTTGCAACTGGAGCCGCATATCCTGCTGAAACTGCGGTGGGACAAAAATAACTGATAAAATTAAAGGCAATCCACAAAGTGGATCACCACCGACAATCAAACAAGTTATATCAGAAATCGCTCCAACAAAAGAAACTCAACGTGCTATGATAACAACAACAAAGAAACTTTTATCACCAAAGGGCGAGCAATAAAATTGTTATCGTTAGAAAATTATAGAATCTAATAAATAAAAAATGTCTGTCAAAAATTATCTCTATTTAACAGAAACTTATGACGCCGACAACACCGTAACAGAATTTGAATATATTGAGTATCTCGACGAAAGTTCTAATGAGCTAAATAAAGCTGGTGTCAGAACATTTAATACCAGAGATGAAGATGTGTTTTTATTACCTCACAAGGCAATATTGGAAGATCGTGGCCAGATTATGACAGTAGCTAATCCGCATGTTGCAATTGCAGCTAACGCAGAAGTAGCTCTTATAAATGATGGCTGGTGTTTATTTAAAAGTGCCAGATATCAGCTGGCCAATCAAACTGTTGAGGATATTTCAAGTCACCTGCAAGTTGTAAGTACAATCTTAAATACTATTTCGTTTTCCGACGATTACTCCAGATCGACTGCAACTAATATGATGTGGTTTAAAGATACTGGACGTGGTTTAGCTGAATCAACCGAACTTTTCTTGAAAGGTGTCTTATTACACGGAGCTGATGCCGCTGCAGATCTTATAATTGTAAGAACGTTTCTTATTGTTAATGCAGCCGCACTAGGTATAGCCGCACCAGCTGCAGAAGCTAATGTAGACGTTGTAAGTGTCTCGCTTATTGCCGCTTGTAATATTCTTGGTATAACACCACCAGGTGCGGCTGCGAACGCTGTTGCAATGTTAGATTTAGTTAACGGGACTATTAGCGTAAGAAATGTACGTTACAATGAAGGTTATGCTAAGAGAAAGGCACTTGCAGCAGGATCACGTCAAATTACAATGATGCTGCCGTTAAGTACAGTATTTGGCTTTTGTCGCAATTACAATAAAGTATTTCGTGGAGTTAAACATACACTCATTTTAGATCGAGCAGAACAAAACGACTGCCTATTTCGAGATGGCGGAGCTGATGTACAATTTATCATAAATAAACTTGCGCTCTGGATGCCACGAATAACACCAACAATTTCAAAATCGCTCGAATTAGATGATGTTCTTAAAAACCGCACAAACAAATTTCATTTTCAGCAACATAAAATATATCAAACAGCAGTTCCAAATACTACCAACTACACATGGCGAGTCACAACAACATCAAGTGAACAACTAACGAGGTAGTTATTTGTTATATTTCAACAGCAAGCGCGACGTGGTGACCAACAACAAAATTATGCAATATTTGATAATGCTAATGTTAGACGAATACATGCTAGACTAAATTCAAAGCAATATCCAGAACGAGCGATAGAATGCAATTTTGCAGATGACGCTAATAAAAATATTACTAGACCTTATATGTATTTTATGGACGCGATGCAAAAATATCAGGACGTTGGAGACGGATCTCAGATATCAGTAGAGGAATTTCGTACACTTTATTTTGATGTTAGTAAACAAAATGAAAGAGATGTAATTTCAACTGCTGATATTGAAATTACCTGGACACTTGGAGCAGTTGCAGTGGTACAGTTGTACGCGTACGCGTTAGTGATCAGCGATAGAACTGTTACAATTGATTATGTTGGAGGTAAAATGTCGGTGCAAGTTTAATCTGTAACTTTAATATAAGATGACAAAATATATTGTAAAAAAAATACATTTGACTGATGGTCAAGTTAACAAATTAGCAGCTGCTGTTGCTAAACAACGGCAGGTTTCATTAAAAATAAAACTAACGCCCAAGCAGGTACTTTAACAAAATTAATGTTAACCAAAAAACAAGTAAATAAGTATAACCTCGGCAAACCTTTTGTTTTAAATTTAAGTGCCACACAAGTAACTGCAATGGCAAAACATGGCGGTTTCTTTGGTCCGGCATTATCTGTAATGGCCAGAACGTTAATACCAAAACTTTTACCGGTGTTAGGTACATTAGGACTAGCAGCAGCGTCTGGCGCAGTATCTGGCGCAAGAAAAAAAGCAGTTGAGGGCAGTGGCATCAAGAAAATTTTCGTTTAATTTTTTAGTTTAATGTTTCGTTTAATTTTTTAGTTTAATGTTTCGTTTAATTTTTTACTTAATGTTTCATTTAATTTTTCAGTTTAATGTTTCGTTTAATATTTTAGTTTAATGTTTCATATGAATGTCAATGGTAACAAAATTGGGAAAAGTACTTGTAATTTTATGTGACTGATAAATATAATGCCACGACGAAGAAAAACAACAACGAAAAAAAAGATACCGCGACGTCAAAGAACAACCAAAGGAGGATTTATTCCAATAGCTCCACTTTTAGCGGGACTAGCGGGAAGTCTACTGCCAAATCTGCTGGGAATAGAACGAGGACTAACATTACCGGGAACACGGAGATGAAACCTCTAGAGATGCAATCTCCTGCGTTAAGTAACTTTGATATACTTGATAAGCTAAAACAAGTTAAAAAAAATTCCATGGAGTTTATTCTAAAGATGAACTTGCGGCAATTCCATTGCCGTTCGCTGGGGGATCGTGTGTGATAAATATACAAGATTTCAACGACGGATCTGGCACACATTGGGTAGCAGTTTATAATAACAATTATTTTGACTCGTTTGGACTTCCTCCAAGTGACGCAATAAAAAAAATATATATCCAGATATAAAATAATTAATTACTTCAACTTCAACCTATTGGAACATCAGCTTGTGGATATTATTACGTGATGTTCATTAAACAGATGTCCGCGAGTGAAAACAAATATTGCTATAAATCTGAAAACAAATATTATTATAAATCTGAAAATATATAATGATATGCAAGTGCGATTCTGACGGAGATTTATGTCTCGAGCAAAATAAAATTGTCACATACTGTCAACAATGTAACAACAGAGAAATAATAGGAACAGGTATAGACATACATAAAGTAATTGGCAAATTGTCGAAACCAAAAGGCGGTTGGACATTGCCAGGCAATAAATATACTGGACCTTATAATCCGCTAGATAAACAACTTGACCAGAACGATAATCCGCTGTCAGGACAAGAGCCTTACAATCAAGTTGATGCAGTAGCAATGCGCCACGACATTTGTTATCGTGATCACGAGAACTCAAAATCGGACTGCGATAAGGTAATGTTGGACGAACTTCGTGATATGAAACCGATAAATATGCGAGAAAGGGTTGACCGAAAGTTGGTGCAGGGTTTTATTGGAGCAAAATATAAACTCAGGCTTGGAAAGGAATTGTATGATGATCTTGCCTTAGAGCTACACAAACTAAAAAAAGTTTCCGCGACGTAAAGTTGTCGCAAATGCCGTTGACGATATCTGGGCGATAGATTTAGTAGATGTGTCAAATCTTGCTGAATTTAACGATAATAAGAGATATCTTTTTAATGTCATTGATGTTTTTAGCAAATATGCTTTTAGTGTGCCAGTTTCAGACAAGACAGGAACGTCAATAACTGATGCGCTAAAACAAATAATAACAACTGCAGAAAGAAAACCAAATAGAATCTGGACTGATCACGGAGCAGAATTTTTTAACAAAAAGTTTGAGCAGTTTTTGCTCCAAAATAATATAAAAAAATATGTTACAGGAAACGAAGGTAAAAGCATTGTCGTCGAGCGATTTAATCGTACACTAAACGAAAAATTCATAAGTATTTATCAGCTAAAAATACAAATAAATATATTGATAATTTACAAAACATTGTTGACGAATACAATAACATGAAACATCGAACCATTAAAATGTCGCCAAATGACGCAATTGAAAATCCGATATTAGCAAACGAAAATATGTACCGCAGACACAAATTTAAAGTTGGTGATCGAGTTAGAATTTCTCTAACGAGAAAAACATTTGAAAAAGGATTTACTCCGAACTGGAGCGAAAAAGTATTAATTGTTGAGAAAGTACTTTTAACAATACCTGTAACATACGCACTAAAAGATTTATTGGGTGAGCCTATAACTGGAAGTTTTTATGCACAGGAACTTCAGAAAACTTCCCAAGACGTATTTGTTATTGAAAAAGTTATCCGAAAACGCGGTAACAAAAGTTTAGTTAAATTGAGAGGATATAGTGATAAATTTAATAGCTGGGTGCCAACTAAGTCGAGACGAAATTAGAATTTTCCCAATTTTGTGCAATAATGTTATTATAAATTTGTTCGTACTTTACGAGTACAGATTTACATTTGATAGTTTTACATAACGAACTTAAATATAATTTTCTTGTATTATCAATTGGCATTAAATTAAATATTTTGACAAAAATAAAATCATATTTTATATTTCTTTGATGACCAGTTATTTTCAGATTTAAAAAAGGTTTGATAACCTGCCAAAATATTTGTTGTTCGGCAACAGTAAAATTAAATTTTATTATTTTTTTAGCAATGTGATACTTAACATTTTATCATCCAGTTGTCGGTCTGCTGTAATTATTGCTGTCAGCGATAGCAACTACTTCATCGTCGGACTCGTTGTTGTACAAAATATCATCTTCGCTATAGCTAGAAAATTTGTAGTTAGTGATTGTATAACCTGCTGTAATTTTGTCGTTGGCGACTTTGTCGTTGGCGATATAATCTTCTCGTATATATCAGCAAGTCTTTTCATCAAGTTCATATTATAATATATTTTTATCTAATTATAAATAATAATGGCCAGCGAAACGAAATCTCCCGATGTTAAATGTCATCAAAAAGTTAATGTATTAAATTACAAGGAACTAGACGAAGCAGTTCGAAAATGTCTGTCGGGTTATAGTGCTTATTCTGTTGGCGTTATTGTAATGCAGGGCGAAAATGATAAAATTCTCCTAACAACGGCAGAAAAAAATAAACTTAATGATAGTGCTTCTATGACATTAAAATTTGATCGCGATGATGTTTTGATATTTGCCCACAGCTGTCTTACTAAGACAGAATTACGAAATATAATTAATCATCATATCTGAAACTAAATTTGTCAAATGTTGACATTGATGTTGCTGATTTAGTTTTGCCGTCGGCGACAAATTTTGTTGCAGCTGGATTAATTTTATGATATTTAACAGCAGCTGTCATTGATGTAAATTTCATTTCTTCTCCAGTCTCAATATTTACTGAAATAATTGATCTAGCAAATCTAATATCACCAGTATCTCCTCTTCTACTATTTTCCTGTTGTGTGACTAAATCTAAATTTTCAATGCGATTGTCAGATTTAATGCTGTTAATGTGATCGATAACTAAATTATTTAAAATAGCGCCGTTGAAAGTTTCATACACAAACCTATGAGATTTATAATTAACTTGGTCAGTTTTAGTTCCTGTAACCATTACACCTAAATAACCGTATTTATCTAAATTTCCAACAACTTTTTTTGTTTTTTTATGTCTTATAATTCCCTTGTCAGAAGCTTCATATAAATCAAATACTGGGTGAGGTTGAAATTCGTTTTGTAAAGCTAAATTTTCAATATTGTTATCGTTTATTGAGTTATTTGCCCTATAGACTCGCTGACCTTCTGGAATGTCCTCGCAAAACAAACTATAAATAAAATCTTTACTGAACATTTCGGTGATATCTGTATCATCACCTTTTACACTAATTATAATTCCAGCTGGTGTTGGTTTTCCTACAGATTTCTTAGATTTTATACAAATAACTGAACCAAGTGCACTTCCAGCATATAAGTTGTATTTTGGGTGAACGTGATAAGTTTCTTGCTCTTCCGCTGTCAATCATATATCTCAAAATTTCTGTCATTATACTATAGGGATTTTATATCTCTAATTGATTTTTTACGTAATTTTTAATTAAGTATAAAAATACTATATATAATGTTAAAATTGCGCGATATTGCTAAAAAGAGCATTATCAAAACAGAAAAAATTGCTACCGCATTTCCAGGTTACGACAACAGTTACAAATTTGATGATCAAAATGTTTTAGTAAATTTTAACTCTACAAATTTATATCATCTTTTACAGCCTGTTTTATCTAAGGATCTTGCAGCTCACAAAAGTATCAAAGTAATAGTTCAGTATCATACGATTTTATCAAAATTACATGTAATCGAAAAAGATATACTTGATATAATTTTTGAAAATACAAGTTTCGACAGAGAAATTTCAGAACCTTATCTAACAGCTAAATCACGAAAAATATTAACTGCAACAAATATTGCCACAGTCGCCGCTGAAATACACCAAGAAATAAATAAAAAATTGGAGGAATTTACTTCAACTGGATCAGGCTGGAAATTTGAAATAATAAAGGAAGTTTTAATTCATACAGCAAAATATAATGTACTTCGAGGTAGTTCTTACGTTGATCTTCCAAAAAAAATTAAAAACAAAAAATGCTGTATAAATGTCAAAAACAACGACGATCAATGTTTTCGTTGGTCAATTTTGTCGGAGAGACATCCACAGAGTGATCACAGTGATAGAATTGAAAAGTATTGCCATACAAAGACGAACTAGATTTTAACGGAATAACGTTTCCAGTGGCAGAAAATCAGATACCAAAGTTTGAAAAACAAAACAATATTTCAGTAAATGTTTCCGGACTAGATGAGCGAGAAAATATGTACCCAGTGTATATTTCAGAGACTGCTACACAAAAGACAATAAATTTAGTATTTTATAAAGGACATTGCGCTTATATAAAATCTTTAACGGTTTAGTTGGCGGACAGTATAATAAAAAAATTAAAAAAAAGAAATGTTTCTATTACAGATGTTTGCAGGGTTTCTCTAAGAATGAGAAACTACATGAACATATTAAATACTGTATCAAAGTTCAAAGAATAACAATGCCAAGCGAAAAAGAAAAAGTCTTAAAATTTAAAAATTACGATCATAAACTAAATATACCTTTCGTTATTTATGCCGATTTTGAGTGCTTACTCGTTCCAGTGGCTGGCGTTGAAAATGATCCAAATAAATCAAGTACAAGAAAAATACAGCAGCATGTTCCTTGCGGAGTAGCTTATAAAATAGTTTGTTGCGTCGACGATAAGTTTTCATTTCCGATATAGTTATATAGATGTAAGGATAGTGAATCTGAAAGTCCGGCGGTATGGTTATTACAAAATCTGATAGACGATGTTAATAAAATTTCTAACAAACTATTTAAGACAGCTCCAATGAAAATAACATCTAAGTCCGGCGGTATGGTTATTACAAAATCTGATAGACGATGTTAATAAAATTTCTAACAAACTATTTAAGACAGCTCCAATGAAAATAACATCTAAGAAACAACTTGAATTTAACGAAGCAGTTGATTGTAATATTTCCGAGAAGTTATTGGTAGACTCAAACGGAGTCTGTGATAAAGTTCGTGATCATTGTCATTTAACCGGTCAGTATCGTGGAGCGGCTCATAATAATTGTAATTTAAAATTTCATGCACCAAAGTTTATTCCTGTAGTTTTACATAACTTTTGCGGCTATGACAGTCACATCATTGTAGAAGCTTTTTTCAACGAGGAAATTAAATCTAAACTAAAACTAAATAATGAGATAAAATGTATTCCAAATTTTGAAAAGTACATGTCAGTTACTCTCTGAAAATTACGTTTTATTGACAGTCTGCAATTTGTGCAGCTCTTCTAGATGAGCTCGTAAAAGGTTGTAGCACTTTTAATAATCTGCAAAGTTGCTTTGGTGATAAATTTAATCTACTGACAAGAAAAGGTATATTTCCGTATGAGTATCTCCACGACTGGAGCAGATTTGATGAAACTTTTCTGCCCGACAAAGATAAATTTTACTCTCAGTTAAAAGGTGAAGATGTGTCAGACGATGAGTACAAATATGCACAAAATATTTGGAATAAATTTAGTTGTAAAACATTTGGTGATTATCATGATATATATTTGAAAACAGATGTATTACTACTAGCAGATGTTTTTGAAAGTTTTCGTCGAGTAAGCTACAGCAATTACGGACTAGATCCCTACTGGTATTATTCTGCTCCCGGGCTGTCATGGGACGCTCTACTAAAAACAAGCAAAATAGAATTAGATCTCTTAACAGACGTCGATATGTTTAATTTTATTGAAAAAGGTATCAGAAGCGGAATTAGCGTTATAACAAAAATAAAATATGCAGTAGCTAATAATAAATATCTAAAAAATTATGATAAAAATCTCCCGCTGAGTTATATTATTTATCTAGATTGCGTCAAGTTGTATGGGTATGCAATGTCAGAGCCAATGCCGTGCGGTGGATTTCATTGGATATCTCCAGATCAGTTTCTTAAAGAAACTGAAAAAGATTTTTCCGATGTCAGTTATTTTGTTGAAGTCGATCTAGATTACCCTAATTCGTTACATGATCTACACAACGACTACCGATTTTGTGCAGAGTCGATGATGATAGATTACAGTTTACTATCACCCGAGCAACGAGCCATGACAACAGCAAAAAATTCGATCGTTAATAAGTTAGTTCCAAATTTGCTAAATAAAAGAAATTACGTGATACATTAGAAAAATTTAAAACAGGCAGTAGATGCTGGACTAGTTCTGAGAAAAGTCCATCGCGTACTAAAATTTAATCAGTCGAGGTGGATGTCAAATTATATTGATTTAAATACCAAACGTCGTGCTGTGACTAAGACCGACTTTGAGAAAAACTTTTTTAAGTTAATGAATAACTCAGGTTGTGGAAAGACAATGGAAATATTCGAAAGCGAGTTTCGATAGAAATTGTAAATGATATAAATCGCAGAAATAAATTAGTTAAAGATGATGGTTTTGTCAGCATCAAAATATTTAACGAAAATCTTGTTGCAATACAACGACGAAAGACAAATTTAAAGTTAAATAAACCGATTTATGTTGGTGCAGCTGTACTTGATATATCAAAGTGGCTAATGTACGACTTTCACTATAATTTTACTAAAAAGCAGTGGCCAGATTCAGAGTTGCTATTTATTGATACAGATTCGCTAGTTTATAATATAAAATATGAAGATGTCTATGAAGATATTTATAAACACCGTGACTTATTTGATTTATCTGATTATCCGACTAGTAGTGGATTTAATGATAATAGGAATAAAAAAGTTATTGGTAAATTTAAGGACGAATTTATGTTTGTGCCGGTGAGAGAGTTTGTTGGATTAAGGAGTAAGATGTATGTTGTCATATTAGATGACAATAAACTTACAAAAAAAGCAAAAGGTATTCCTCGAGGATATGTGAAAAAGATGATGAATTTTAATGATTTTAAAACCGCTCTAAACAATAATGTCAGTTTTATTAAGACAAATGTCATTAGAACGAATCTTCATAAGCTTGAAACTGATACGATTATTAATCGTGGACTTAGCAGTTTTGGTGATAAAAGATATTGCAAAAATGGAATTAATACTTTAGCACTTGGGCATTACATCAGTAATCTAGATGATTTTTACTCAGATTAAATCCCTGCTTGTAAACGTAAAATTTCCTTTCTACGACTATATTTCCAGTATCGGTTTAATGTGTTCCTTTAGAAGGGAGATAATACCGTTCCAGCTTGTTCTGGATTGTCGAATATAGATTGGTACGAATGCACTGTATATTTTCAGACTGTCTGTAATAAAGCGCTGCTTCTGATTTCCAGGTTTATTAGTGAGTTCGTTTGTCTGTTAAGTGATTTCCAGGTGTATTAGTCTGTCGGTCTGTTTCTAAAGCCGTACTGAAACGGAATTCCCTGAATCTTAACAGGCTTGGTAAAAACCCACCTATTGATTTTTAGACTGCAGAGTCTCCTGCCTATAATATACACAGCCGCACAGCCGCTTCGTTTTTCTGTATAAATAGACGGTAATATATTTTAGATTTCGTTTTTCTGTACAAATGTAGGATTTCCGATTAACGTTTCTCAGAATCAGGAAAATGAAATGCTATTCACAATTAGGTAACTTATAAGTATATAGTAATTTCTCAAACATATATATGTAATCGGATTTCATAGCTCAGTGCAGGAATGGTGAATTCTCGTACTGAAGGTCTGTTGTTCGATTCCCATCACTGGCATATGTCGGTGGGTATGGTTCTGGATTACCAAAAAATTATTTTAATTGGGGGTGCGAACCCCAACAGAAAAATAATACACTCTCCCACCATGTAACCACTTGGTGGGTGTACTTTTGGGGAGAGTGTACAAAATCTGTTGGACGTAGGTAAATCCCCCGTTGATGTTTGTATCGTCTCTTAGGATAAGTTTAGGATAAGTTTATGTATGTGCCGTCCAAAAGATAAACAGCAGGGTGATGTGAGCTCGTGACCTTGTGACCTCACTGAAGGGTACCCACATAGGGACATTCAGAAAGAATGTCTGCCGGACAAAAAAGTCTCAATAAGGTGCCTGTGGACCATACGTCAGGTCTTAA
The DNA here is from genome assembly GCA_016617855.1 of Megalonaias nervosa. Classification (NCBI taxonomy): domain Eukaryota; kingdom Metazoa; phylum Mollusca; class Bivalvia; order Unionida; family Unionidae; genus Megalonaias; species Megalonaias nervosa. The sequence goes on from JAECUM010061190.1 coordinate 26,440, forward strand.
CCAATGAAAGAGTTCCTGTGGGCCATAAGAAAGCCTTTACCAAATTAAAAAAAAAATTAAAAAAGGACTCTTAGGATCTTATTGGTAAAGACGTTACCGGCAGAAGGGACCTCAGTGGAATGGTAGACCGAACGTCATCGAACGTCATCGCTGCTGTTTATTTTTTACTTTTAGCTTTAGAAATATCATTATCAAACATATTGTCAATAAATGTCATCAAATCATCTGACCAACCTACTATTCTCATATCATTTTCAGTTGCGAATAACCATACTGACCCATACTTTGGTGATATATAATATCCAACTTTTTTAATACAGTCGCTTATTATTTAGCATGAGGCTGATTTTATTGAATCAAATCTCTTACAAAATCTGTTTGTTAGATCAAACCCAACATGTCTTATTGGTGATGGATAATAACCCATATTATATAATATTTCATTGTTTAATATGAAATTTTATCTAAATTTATAAGGTACATAAATAATTTTTTACCACGGGTGGTGGGCTCTCTGATCTAGAATCCGCATTTGGTTTAGGATCAGCCTCTTACTATACTGAAAAAAAAAAAAAAAATATTTTATCACCAAAAAAAGTTAATCCAGCAGGTCATTGGAGGTCTGGTCCAGAATCAGCATTTGGTTTAAGATCCGCCTCCTAGCTTACTACTCATGAAACCTTTTCAAAAACTACCGACAACATTTCACTTACTCCTTTTTTAATACATGCTCTCAAACTTTTGATAGGCCCCAGGAGGAGTTTCTGTTGCTGTGAACAACATGGTCCCTTATAATGTCATTCCTTTAGACATAAATTTTCAAGCCTTCTCTGTAAGCGGCACATTACATAGAGTTATTACATTTTGTTCTATTTAAATACCACCAAGCAGCAGCTTATTTCCATATGAATTAGACAATCTTGTTCAACATCTACCCTCCCCTTTTGTTCTACTCTGGGAACTTTAATGTACATTGCATTTGATGCTGAGAGGGGCAAAAAGATAGAAGATTTAATTTCTAGGCAAGATTTGTGTCTATATAACACTAAATGACCTACATATTTACATCCAGGAACGGGTGTATCTATTTGTATCGGTCTGACAATTTGTTCTCCTTCGCTTCTTTTGGATTATGATTGGAAAGTCGCTGATTACATTCACAGCATTTATCACTTTCCAATCTCTCTAAGAATACTAACTCAACCATCGAAGAAGCAACTCCACTGCCGAAATTAAGGAAATGACACACTTTGAAAAACGTGACTTAAAAGACAGCTTTTTAAACGTTAATGACCCTATTCTACATTTAACTTCTATCTTAATCGAGATTGCAGGATAATCCATCCCCAAGTCCTCACTGAACTATAAAAAAACCCAGAACAATGCTTCATTTAAGAATCTGAAGAAGCCATTAGACAACGCCGTGAAGAATTGCGAAAATTTATAAATCGTTCAAAGCCCGAAAATTGAAGTAAATACCGGATATTCCGGGCTAAAGCTCGCCGCACATTTAAAGAATGTAAATGAGCATTATGGAACAAATATGATTCTATTTTAAACTCTCGTTCCTCTATAAAGAAAGTATGGGACACGATCCACAATATAAATGGTAAGGGAAAACAATTCTTTCTGACGTCTGAAATTAAACAATAAAACTTTCAATTCCAAATATGACATAGCAAATATACATGCTGATAGTTTCTTAAAAACTTCATCATCGTCTCATTATCAAAAGACTTTCAAAGACCAAAAAGTCAAAATGTTGAAATTTACATCCAATAACTCAAAAAGTTATAATCAATGGTTTTCCCTTTTGAAGCTTATGGAAGCTTTGAACAAGGCCCATAATTCATCCATGGACCTGACGAAATATATTACCAGATTTTGAAACAGCTGCCTGAACTATCACTAATCGTTCCTTTGAAACTTTTCAATGATTTATGGACCACTGTTTGTGCACAAACAATCTGGAAAGAAACAACAATAATACCTATTTCCAAACCAGGTAAGGATGGTACAGATTCTACCAACTACAAGCCATTGCTTTGACGAAATGTGCGTGTAAAACAATGGAACGGATGATCAATGATTGGCTTGTTTGGTACTTGGAGACTAATAATTTAATATCTCCTTTCCAAAGTGGCTTTTGATATGTCCGTAGTATCAACGAAGATCTTATTCAACTGAAATATTTATTTGCTATGCTTTTATCAAGAAGGAACATTTAGTAGCAGTTTTCTTCGATTTAGAAAAGGCATATGATACAACATTTAAGTATGGTATAATGAATGACTGCACGATCTTGGTCTAAAAGGCCGTCTGCGCCCATTTATATAGAACTTTCTCTAGACGAAATGATTCAAAGTACAAGTGGGTTTCACCTTATCTGATATGTACGAACAAGAGATGTGTGTGCCCCAGGGCAGTGACTTATCTGTAACGCTTTCAAAATTTATAGCATGACCAAGTGTTTCTCTCCTGGTGTGGATTTCCGTCTATATGTTGATGATTTCCTAATATGTTATTGACTGAAGCACATGTAATACAACTGATAGACAAACACAACAAAGTATAAACAAGATTCAATGTCAACGATTTCAAATTCTCAAAATCAAAACTAATATGCATGCCTTTCCTTCAGTTGCGAAGACATCATGATGAAACTAATATCAAACCGGACAGAACATCAGTTATTGAGGAAACGAAGTGTTTAGGTAGTGTCTTGGACAGAAAAAAAAAACTTTATTCCACACACTAAGAACTTGAGAACTAATTGCTTGAAATCTCTAAATTTACTTAAAGTAGTGGTGCATGCTGACTGGGGTGCTACTAGAAAGGTCATCCTCAATTTATATAGAACTCTTGTTGGCTGGAAACTGGATTATGGTTGTGTTGTTTAGCCAGAAGGTCATACTTAGAGATGCTTGACTCAATTTACCACCAAGGAATAAGACTAGCTCTGGGAGCATTTATGACATTCCCAGGAAAAAGCCTTCTCGCCGAAGCTAACGAACCATCTTTGTCACATCGTACATAAATGCTTTCTATACAATATGCCCTGAAATGAAGACCGAATCCTTTGAACCCTGCTTTTCGGCTGTATTCCAAACCAAATACAAAACATTATACAAAAATAAAGAAAATGCCATACCTACATTTGGGATTAGAATGCCATCCAGCCTTGACAATACAAAAATTGACCTTTCTAGAATCCGAAACACCTCCCTGGCTACTTAAACAAACAAAAGTGCTTTTTACGCTACACGACGAAAAAAAAACCCATGAGACAAGAGACTTTCCATCTTCCACAACTCTTATAAGGAACTCCGAACCAACTTTAAGAACTACTCGAGAATTTGCAGCCCTAGTTAGTAGAAATCACACAATAAAAGTTCGCTTGTCGTATGGTGCATCGATTTCTTTCACCCGAGATCTGGGCAATATTCATTGTCATGATGTATATCGAAAACGTCATCATTTTCTTCGATTCATTATCAGTTCTTCAGTCACTACAAAACAGAACGTTACACAGCCCATTAATGACCAATATTCTCATCAAAAACATACCGAGCTGTATACCTCCCACAATATAACATAATGTTGGCTACCCAGCCATAGTGCAATTGAAGGTAATGAAAAAACAGATCGTGCTGCTAAACTTTCATTTTCTAAGAACCATCTGATTTTAAAATACCATACACTTATTTTAAACCTAGAATCCAAACGGTTTTGGGTGGTAAGTGGCAGGCATCATGGAATGATGCGGTGAATAGCATGCTCCATGCGATCAAACAAACCCTAAGCGAATGGGCTCTTTTGTACAGATGGTCATCCTTATATAAACCACTTCCACATACTTAAAGGCGGCGACCTAAGTATGTGCGTTTCTTCCAATGAACCATTCACTGTGAAACACTTCATGATAGATTGTTTTGATCCCCAGTCTACACGCGAGCGATACTACAATGTTCATCATATGAAGGAACTTTTTGATACAATAAACATTTCTTGCATCTTAAATTTCTTAAAAAAGTAAACGTCTATTCTGAAATATAACTTTTATGTTATCACTTTGAGTGTGTTTATATATATATATATATATATATATATATATATATATATATATATATATATATATATATATATACCGACATTCATACTAAGTACTGTTTTGATTTAATTATTCATTGACACTCACCATTTACATTTACCGCTGATTGGAAAGCCTGACATATTACCTTCACAATCTCATCGCTTTGCTTTTAATTATTTTATTTTGTTATCGCTGGCCGATAATGAACATTTTATTAGCTGTAAATAATCTTACATATAATCTTTTCTGGACCTTATATAGCCTTACAGTGCTGGTGGGCCCTAAAACCACATTCAATCGATCAATCTATTTGTGATGCTATATACTGTTTCAATTTCGAAACCTTATTTATGAATATATTAGAAATATTATACCATCTATTCGTTCAGACAAAAAAAAAATCATTTTGTGCAAGTTGGAATTTATGGATTAAAACGCGACTGACATTGGACATGATAATAAGAAAATTGCGATTCGTAACATAAATAACAATAAGGCCCTGGAAAATATATCTCGCATTATGTTCAACAGCCTTTTGATGCTTGTGGGAATTTCTGGAAGCAGAGCTGCTCTCTTTGTGTACTTACAAAAATACAAACCATCAATTTACATGGCATTTATTGTTTGTCTGGCAATTGTTGACCTGGCGGTATTATGTATATCATTGCCTTTGATTATAGTACTTTTGAGGGAAGAAAGTGTATACTCCAGTAGTTATATGTGTTACCACTCTATGCTCACAAACTAAGTAACAAAAAAGCAGAAGGAACAAGTTTTGTAGAACTTAACAAACAATTTAATTATCAAAGTTATAAACGAAAATATGAGCGGAACTTGCAGAATTATGAAGTAAGTCCAAACTAATCCTTTTGAAGATCTATGAAAGTCCTAAATGAATGAAAAGTTCCTGAAAAATTTTAAAAGGAAATGTACTGTTTCTCCAAGAACCATGACATTGCCAAGATGACGTTGTCCAGAATTCATTCGAATACTTTAAAACAGCTCCAGAATAGTAGAATAGTCCAAATAATGAGCACTATCTTTTTTCTCTCTAAAACACGTCTGCAATCTTATAACAAAAACACAAGAAATGTGAATTACTCCAAAATCGGAATGAAACTGTTTATTCAGTTATCTCTTTGTATAGACTGTCTATTGCGACAGTATTTCGCAATAGACCTCACGTGACAGAATACACTACTCATTTTACGTCAAACCTGCCTATGCATGTTACCTAATCCAACCAATGGGAGGTTACTGGATCCTTTTTGAAACGTCGAAACTCCATTAGTCAAAGAGAAATTTAGCTAAAGGTGCCATTTGAGCCTTATTATTAAGATTATTATTAAAAATTGTCAACACATACGTAAGCATCTATTTTTAGATCATGTGCAATACTATGATTTTTACAGATTCAGGACACGTAGGCAATACTAAACTAAAGATATTCTGTACGGTTTACAGCCATGAATAAAAATTGGAAAACTTATATAAAATCATGTACCAGGATACAAGCAATACAGATACATATAATAGATGCCATTAAAAAATGGTACAAAAGATGGTACAAAATGTTACAAGAGTCCTATTTGTCATCACAGTTGTATTGGTCTGCATCTTCCTTACACCTGTGACTTTTAGCATTATAACAGCTTGGGGAAAATGGAGAAATTACTTTGGAATCTTTAACAAAAAAGGCTGTTTTAGTGGAACCACATACATGTATATTTTTGGTTAGCATATAATGAACCATATATATGTGTATTTTTGGCTAGCATGTAATGAAGTATAAACTAATATATTATCCCGTAAAGAGGGTCTTGCCTCATTTATCAGTCAGACGAAAAGAACATTTGACAGGCATTATTTGCTTGCTCTTTGAAAGATATAAACACTGATCCTTTTTTAAAACATTTTAATCGTGTTATTCGGGGGCGATTTTATATACCGCATATCTTGCTCAACCTGTATTGTGGACAATAATTTGGTTCTGGAATAAAGTGTAAATATTTGTTGTTTCACCCATCGCACACACACACACACACTCTCTCTCTCTCTCTCTCTCTCTCTCTCTCTCTGCGCGAATTTTTGTGCATTGATCAAGGATTGTTTTTCTTATTCTTGGCGGGGATGGAGTATTCTCCCTTAAAGGGAATTTGATGCTTTCAACAGTTCAAAGCTAGTCAAGTTATTTCTGTGTCAATCAAAATATCTTTAACTTTTGGCCGGCTTCTAATACAAGCAAACTATATGATTCGTTCAACACTTAAATAAAATCTATCTCTTCAGGAAATTGATTTTATCGTTTTTCTTGCTTTTTACTGCACATTTAACACATTATTGACTATATCATGCTGAGGAAATGGAAGTTAAATACCTATATCCTGCTTTAGTTTGGATAAGACATTTATCTTAGGAAACAATGTGTCATTTGGATACATGAGAGATATTCGTTTACACAGAAATATATAATCTTGTGCAAATTAGAAATTATGGATGAAAACGCGAGTGACGTTGGACATGATGATCCGAAAACTGAGATTCATACCATAAATGACAACAAGGTCCTAGAAAATATATTTGGCATTGTGTTCATCAGCTTGCTGATAATTGTAGGAGTTCCCGGAAACATCACTGCTCTCCTTGTGCACTTGCGAAAATTCAAGCCGTCAGCTTACAGAGCATTCGTCGTTTGTCTCGCTATCGTTGACCTTGCGGCAAGTTGCATATCAATGCCTTTCTTTATAGTACGTTTGAGATATCCCATCTTATTCCCACACGATGAAGTCTGCAAAGTGTTTTGTTTACTGTCATATATCCCATGCGTGAGCTGTTTTAATTATGATAACTATTGCAGTAGGGAGGTATCGTAAAATTTGTGTCCTACGTGGCACACAAATTTCAGAAAGAATGTCCAAATATATCTGCATTCTAGACATACTAGCGGCTTGTTCCTTGTCATGGCCTGCCGCTGTGATATATGGAAAAAGGAGTTACAAGATCGAAGTCGGTTACATCAATGGTTCTTCAAGTTCTGTGAGCGATGATTTTGTGAACACAAAATACCCAGCATGCTTCAGTTTTGCCTTTGGTTTCGTTTTCTTTGCATCCTTAATGGCTCTAACCATCCTTTATTCTCTGATGATCGGAAAGCAAATATGTCGCATGAGGAAAACAGGTTTCGGAAAGAAACAATTACAGGCATCTCAGAACAACACAGATGTCGCACAAAGGATCGAGTTTGCTAGTGTACAGGCGGAAGTAAACAAAAGGGAAGAATATTTGGATCGGGGCAAGAAAGAGTATAGTCCTGTAGAGTTAGATGCTATTGAAAAATGGAATAAAAGACAGCACAAAATAATCCGTATTATTCGAGTCTTGTTCGTCACCACAGTTGTATTAGTCTGCAGTTTCCTTACAACTTTGACTTCTAGTATTATAACTGCATTTGATGAGGCCTTCCTACAAAACCTGTCCTTTCAAGGCATGGCAGCCTACCAAATTTTTCAATGGACCTTCTTTATTAGCAACGTTGCCAATCCAATTATCTATGGATTCTGTGACAGGAAGTTTATGGAAGAAATCTGCAGATTTTACAAATCTCTTCTTGGAATTTGCTTTACTAGGAAATGATCAATTTTAAGCAGGGTACTTGAATGCTTTATGTGAACTACATGTGTTTATTGAGAAGCAGAGTTTACAAATAGTATATAGACATTCAAAGAAAGGTGGCAGTCTACGAAAACAACTAATTTGAAAAATGGAGAACTTAAATTGGAATCTTTCAAAAAAAGCTGTTTTAGTTGAAATATATACATGTACATTTTTTGGCTAGCATGTAATAAACTATAAACTAATATTTTATACCTTATAGAGGGACTTGCCTCATTTTGTTGGGCCAAAGGATAATAAAATTTGGCAGACATTACTTGCTTGCTCTTTGAAAGTTAAAAACTCTGATGCTTTTTTTAATTAAAAGAAAACGGTTACAAAGAAGAAGTATTCATTTTTTAATATTTTAATTCGGAGCGATGAAATATAACAGATATCTTGATCAACTTATCGGAACTAGGTATTATATCTGGCACTGTGTTCCTCAGCCTCGAGTCTTATTCGTCATCACAGTTGTATTGGCCGGCAAATCCTTTGGATTTGAGCATTATAACTGCACGTGATAAAGCCTTCCTACAAAACGTTGCCAATCCACTCCTCTATGATTTCTGCAGAAAATGATAAAACTTGCAAAAGTATTCATGTAAAGATGCTTCAGTTTGTTCTTCTCAAATTCTATTCATTACTTATTGAAAAGTAACACTTTTATTCTTCTTTTCTTTTCACATAACGGCAACTGAATTGACATTTGTTTTTATACAAACTTGAACGGCGATCTTGCCAGGAAGCTTTCTGTAAAATGTTTGTTATGGCCTCAAGATAGTATGGTGTCAAGATTGGGGTGTCTTGCATTCACCGTTTATAAAATCAAAATGCAGAACAGCTATCTATAACAAAGAGATAATTTACATAGAATGAAAACTTCAATATTAGGAGATAAATATGCAATGAATATATATACTTAACATCGATATGTCTGAGAAAGAGAGAGAGAGAGAGAGAGAGAGAGAGAGAGATGTTGTGTTTGGATCTGTCTGCAAACACTAACAAACATCTAATTCTAAAACAATTGATATTTGTTATACATCACTTGTAATAGAAATACTCAAAATATTTCAAAAGCATGTAGATTACTATGGTAACTTATTTCAGATGATATATATATATATATATATATATATATATATATATATATATATATATATATATATATATATATGCAGATGTCGTCGATAATATCGTTGGACATTTAGGCAGATTGCACTGCAGTTAAAAATCGTATTTTTTATATAGTCAACTTATTTTTAACTTAAAGAAGAATGCTTGCCGAACGTTTGTTACACGTGTCCTGTAAATAGCGCATTATACGCCCATTCGTATTTAGCAGTCCCCTGTGTACGACTGATATGGCATGGATAATTATGGAGATTACTAACCAACACAAGATCTACAGGGTTTCGGCCTGTCAGTACAAACCATCCACAAGGTTTGGTCAAGGAACTTACTTACTTTAAGCAACAATGGCCTTAACATTCCTTATACCCAAAACATCAGGCCTCTACAAACTTTGGTCAAGGATATGAAGTTATTATGAAGCTTCTATTTTTCTTCGTTCATTCAGTGACTTTGACCTTTGATCCTTTAACCCTAAGTCATTAGGCTTCTTTCTTATTTAAACAAAAAAGCATAAGTCCACACATACTTGGTGAAGGTAAAAGTCAGTTAAAGTAATCCTTCAAACATCAACTGCCTTAATTAAGCAAAAGTGACCTGGACCTTTGAACTTTTGACCATAAAAAAACGATGGGTTTCTTCCTTCCCTAAGTGCAACCCATCCATCAAAGTTTCGTTCAGGCCTGTGATGTATAACTTATGTTATTGTGCTCAGAACATTTTTCTTATTGCATTCAGTGAACTTGGCCTTGGACGTTTTCATTCCAAACCAATAGGGTTTTTTCCTTACCGCAAGCGCACGACATCAACAAAGTCGGGGCAAGTTCAGTGGTGTAGAATTAATATTATTTCGTGGAATCCTTCTGTCTTCTTTAAGATTACAGTGGCCTTCACCTTTGATCCTAAACTTAATAAGCTTCTTCCTTACCCAAATATAAGACATCAACAAGGTTTGGTAACATCGGACGGTGAAGAACTTGAGATATTGTGCGAAAAACCAAATTGGTAACGGACAGACGATCGGACGGACGAGATCATAACATATCACGCTCCCACCCCCTTATGACGGGACCATGCAAACACAAACGAGGAGTAAGTTTCGCACATTCTATAAGCAGGTACGACTGGCTGTTTGCTCGGCAAGTAAATCGGCTCTAGGCGACAAGTATTAGTGAGATCTTCACATAGGTATGGAAATAACTGTTTTTGCCAAAATACAACGGTTAGTGTATATGAATAAATTATGTTAACGTTGGTATAGATAATCTATCCGAAGCCGTTGAAACAACACAAAATGTTTCACCTAAAGATGAACTAAGCAAGATATACTAAAAATCTGTAATGCCGCTTTCGTACTTTTAAATAAAGTAGTAAAGATAGATGAGGGTTTGAAACCAAAGAGGGTTTTAGGCCAGAAACCCCCACCCCCCTCAAAAATAAATATATTATGACATTTTTTCACCACCTCAGAGACCCCCTCTCCCTCAAAAAACCACCCTCTTATCTCAGAAAATGATGAAATTTTGAAACCCAAACGGGATTCTAGACCAATAGATTTTTCATATTCAACAAATGAAATATTATATATATAATGTCCTTCTGTCATTCAATCCGACATGTTGGATTTGATCTGACAAACAAATTTTGTAAGAGATTTAATTCAATCAAATCAGCCTCATGCTATACTGGTATAAAACCTAAAATAATAAGCAATTGTATTAAAAATGTTGGTTACCATGTATCACCAAAATATGGATTAGTATGGTTATTTGCAACTGAAAATGACGAACGAATAAGAGGTTGGGCAGATGATTTGATATTTTATTTGATAATGATATTTCTAAACATCTACGGTGTACGTAAGCAAGGTTCCTATCTCCGAGACCTCCTACCTCTCCAAAACTTTCTATGTTAACATTTTGTTAAAAATATGTTAGAAAAATATTTTCACTTACCTGTTCATAAAATCCTCTAGCAGAATGGCTATGAAGAAAATTCTAACTGCCTTTTATATCGTTATTCTGGAAAAATATATCGCAAATATCTTTGACCTTGATTTCAGTAGGCGTTTTAGGAAAATCCATTGGAAATTATCTATCTTTAACCTTGATTTGGAGTGGGCGTTATATTTTAGGAAAATCCATTGCAAATGACCTATCTTTGACCTGATTTTGGCGTTATATTCTAAAAAATCCATTGGAAATTCCATATCTTTAGCCTTTCAACATGAGTACATGATCCAGTTATTATGGAAATTCCGTGTGGGCAGACGGCATCAGAATTCCTTTGTAATCATTTAATCTCCAGGGAAACCAAATCTGTATATATTATGACGCTATTGATTTTTATTCACAGCTATACTATTGTAATGGCAAAGAGACAAATATATTGTAAGAAATACAAAGCTTTCTTAGCATATAAGACTATTCACATGATCAGATATCAAACGAATAGACTGCAATTTATTTTTCATCATAGAAAACGAAAGTATTTTATCATTTACTCGTGCATGAAAACATTTTTCTATATATATATATATATATATACACGATTTTGAAAACATTTTTTTTTTTTTACACAGAATATGAAGTAGTATATGAATGGGGATTTGAGACACTTTTATCTGTTTCCATGGATCAAATATTTTATCGTAAAAAAATGATGAAACCTATCTCGTAAACAAAAATACAAGGAAGAAAGACAGTGATATGTAATTTTTTAAAGAATTTCATCGCCTATCACTAGAATATCAACACTCGCTATTAAGTATAATGTACTGTCATGATTATACAAATAAAATTTAATTCTACCGGTTACTTTTCATCGACATTCAAATAGTTCTTTCATTGCTATCTTAATGAGAAGATACTTACTACCGTCAAAATTCATCATCTTTTCCACATATCCTCGAGGAATACCTTTTGCTTTTTTTTGTAAGTTTATTGTGATCTAATATGACAGCATACATTTTACTCTTTAGTCCAACAAATTCCCTAACTGGCATAAACATAAATTCATCTTTCATTTTTCCAATAACTTTCTTATTCGAATTATCTTGAAATCCACTACATGCTGGATAATCTGATAAATCGAACAGATTTTTATTATTGTAAATATCCTGATAGACATCTTCACATTTTATATTATAAACTAGCGAATCTGTATCAGTAAATAGCAACTCCGAATCTGGCCACTGCTTTTTGGTAAAATTATAGTGAAAATCGCACATCAGCCACTTTGATATATTAAGTACAGCTACACCAACATAAATCGGTTTATTTAACTTTAAATTTGTCTTTCGTCGTTGTATTGCAACAAGATTTTCATTAAATATTTTCATACTAACAAACCCATCATCGTTAACTAATTTATTTCTGCGATTTATGTCATTAACAATTTCTATCGAGACTCTTTTTCGAATATTTTCCATCGTCTTACCGAACACCGAGTTGTTCAATAACTTGAAAAAGTTTTTCTCAAATTCGGTTTTAGCCACAGCACGACGTTTCGTATTTAAGTCAATGTAATTTGCCATCCACCTCGACTGATTAAACTTTAGCACGCGATGGACTTTTCTAAGAATTAGTCCAGCATCTACTGCTTGTTTTAAATTTTTGTAATGCATAATGTAATTTCTTTTATTTAACAAATTTGGAACTAACTTATTAACAATCGAATTTTTTGCTGTTGTTGTTGCTCGTTGTTCAGGTGATAATAAACTATAATTAATCATCATAGACTCTGCACAAAACGGGTAGTCGTTATGTAGATCATGTAACGAACTAGGATAATCTAGATCAGCTTCAACAAAGTATGAAATATCGGAAAAATCATTATTAATTTTTCTAGGTAAATCTTTTTCAGTTTCTTTAAGAAATTGATCTGGAGTTATCCAATGAAATCCACTACACGGCATTGGCTCTGACATCGCATAGCCATACAAAATATTAGCGATAGATAAATAATGTAATTTGATGGGAGATTTTTATTATAATTTTTTTAGATATTTATTATTAGCCGCTGCATATTTTTTTGTTATAACGCTAATTCCTCCTCTGATATCTTTTTCAATATAGTTAAACATATTAACATCTGTCAAGAGATCCAATTCTATCTTACTTGTTTTGAGGAGAGCGTCCCATGACAATCCAGGTGATGAATAATACCAACAGGGGTCTAGTCCATAATTTTATGACTAGCTTGACGAAAACTCTCAAAAACATCTGCTGGTAATACAACATCTGTTTTTAAATCTAAATCGTGATAATCACCAAATGTTTTACAACTAAATTTATTCCAAATATCTTGTGCATATTTGTATTCGTCATCTGTGATATTTTTATTTTTGAATTGCGAGTAAAATTTATCTTTATCAGGAAGAGAAGTTTCATCAAATCTAATCCAATTATCGAGATACTCGTAAGGAAAGATACCTTTTTTTTTTGTCAGATCAATATAGATTTCACCAAAGCAACTTTTTAGGTTAGCGAAATTACTGCAACCTTTTACAAGCTCATCTAATGATGCTGCCATAAATTGCAGACTGTCAATAAAACGTAATTTACCGAGAGACATCGACATATACTTTTCAAAATTATTTGGAATACATTTTATTACGTTAATTAGTTTTAGTTTAGCTTTAATAGTTTCATCATCAAAAGCTTCTACAATGATATGACTGTCATAGCCACGAAAGTTATGTAAAACTACGGGAATAAAATC
>JAECUM010061191.1:0-16746 GCA_016617855.1 Megalonaias nervosa
ATTTGAAGTCCGTAGTGGGACTCTCATTCGATTCCAGCTGTGACGAGTCGTCATCCTTCTTGATGACTATCGTCTTGGAACCTTTTTTTTTTTTATACCGGACGATATCGACGTGTCTGTACGGTAAAGTGAAGTGGTTGGGACGTCGCGCTCGCTTATTGTACACGATTTTATATATTATTTCCAGGGGACGGCTGATGATGTGGTGAGTGGGTAACCGTAGGACTCTGTCACGTACTCCGTCTTGGGTAGAGACGGTTGTTGTGCCATTTTTCTCCACAAGCAGTTTAGAATGACGTTAACAAACGAATTTGTTCGTTTTCTTCTTCCACATAGTGTAAAGTGATACCTTCCTTGGATCAATGCTCCTCTTTGAATTTTACTTGGTCTGACACCAGGAAGGATAGCCACTATCATCATGATGGAGTTTCACAAAGGCAACCACGTAGCTCGAGAAAACGCCTTTCTGTGTCTAGTAGTCCTTTTGGTACTTTTCTGACTTGGGAAACTGCTAAATTTCGTACACTTCTAATACCTGGTATCCCAGTTCCATGGCTCGAAACAATTTCTCGCTGACCCACTCTCCTGTCAATGTGCGTTCTTAATGACTGTGATGACAAGGTTTATACTGGTTACAAGATTTGGCATAGGTACAACTCAAAGGAAACATCAGTTTTCCTTGGCAATAGTAAGGTAAGACGAGATGGTACAAGTCGGTAGGGGCTTCAGACTTGGTATTTAATCAATCCTTCGTATTATCGAATGTTTTTTCACGTCGATGTGTTCCGTCAGCAAATGTGGGTGTCCTGCTGGAAAATGTCAGTATTTGTACACCCAAGGATACAGTAAATATACGTCCAGATATATGATTTCTTCTCCTTTCTCCTCGTCCGCGTGGTAAAGCAAGCATGTGGCATTCGTTCGTCCTTCAAAGAAAATATCCCGTGGGTGTAGATGGTCCACCAGGTTGTAACTTTCTACGATGCGTTTAAACTCTGAATCGGTTTCAAACGATGGTTGTACTCGTGTTCCCACATTGCAATGACTCGGTATCCTTGTTGTTCTAACTTCAGTCGTCGTTGACATGTTTTCTCGTATGTCTTCCAAGGTACGCTCTGAGAATGGATTTTTCATATCACGTTGAGGGTAACAAGTAGGGCATCCGTGAAAATAAGTATCCCTGAAACTCATACATGATCTTGGGCTCTTCTAAACTTCTAAATCCCAACTATCCACCGAATATGTTCCAATTTTTTGCCTCCTCCGTTTCTGGCATGTTGGATTCATTTGTCTTCCTTTTCGCACAAGTAATGTAGACAGTATAAAGCAGTGACCGATTTTCAACGCTCGATGAACTCATACATTTGAGGGAGTATAACCGCTAGAGTTTTCTCGGGCGTGAATCGATTGCGGTACACTAAGGAGCAAGCTTTAGTGATGGTACAGGTTTCCTTCAAAGGATCGATGCCTCCGAACTCCATGAACATTTCTCGAAATATTCCACAACAACGCCATAACATGTCGGATAGACAATACTTTAACTTCTTCCTAAGAGTTGAAGCGTGAGAGCCGTACCAAGCGAAGAAAGCCTCTCGTGGTTCGGTGCGCATGTTGTCTGGGTCATCGCAGTGGGAGTCAGGCAAATGTGGCATGGCTGCATGTTGATTGGCTTCCGTATTGGAAAAGTGCGGAAAATATCCACAAGTAGAGTACAATTTCAGGAGTTGGCAAGCAGTTTTCTGCTGTGAACCTTGCGTCATTAGATGTTGTAGGTAACACGTAGGGCTGACAAACATTCGCTGACAAGCTGAACAATGAATTCATTCTTGCCTTCGTGAAGACAGGGTTTAGAGGCTAAGCAACACTGACATTTCCTTCCGCAATGAATGTGTTGCTCTCGATTGGCATACCCAGAGTCACATTCCTCACATTAATAAGCGTATCCGAGGAATCCGGTGATACTGGTAATGGCATCGAAATCTTTGTGATGATAGACGTAAATGTAGTTTCCGTCCGGGAAATCGTCGCCACGAAACACCAAAGGCCCACACACCTCTGGAAGGTGTACTGTCAACATTTAGCGTGGAACCAAGATGTTTTGCAGTTATTGCATTTCAGGAATGCCGCAGACCGTGTCATTCGATAGGCCAGATTACTGTAACAGGAGTTCCACTTCTCTTTGTTTTTTGGCTCGGTCCAATTGTCGAATGCTTTCCCAGGCTCTTTTCCATTCAGAGTATCGTTGTTGTCGGGATATATAGAATCTATGTTGAGGTTTGGACCGAGACAAGGAAATCCCAGTCAAGGGGTTACATTATTTGTCTCCCCACGTGGCTTGCCGAGTGGGGAGAACTATAATGTAACCCAGCGACTGGGATTTCCTTGTCTTGGTCCAAACCCCAACGTAGATTATTTTTCTCACCCAATATTATCCTTTAAAGTAAGAAAGAACTTCTCCCTTGTGCAATATAGTTCACGCGCCAATGTTTACATGTGGTGCATTAATACAAATATGTTAATGAGGATTGTGGCGTGACGTGTCATCCGAAGTACACAGTTTTTATGCGTGAGTCAAAATAAAATAACAACATTAAACGTTGCATAGTTTTTAGGTATTATCACATTTAATATATGGATGTTATATGAAATTAACAATAAATAGTTAATATTTATTACAAGAAAATGTTTCATTTTCATTAGTTCCAATTTAGAAAATTATATTGTACATAATGAAAGTGTACTCAGCCCACAGCTCCTTTGTAGTGTAAATACATGTAGCATGAGTGTCCGTGTTTGGGTTATTCACGGGTAATTAGAGATCCGTGTCACTATCATATATAACTCTCCTTTTCTTTAGAGGAGATGAAACTGTTTGTGACATACTTGTGTTGTAATTAATATTGATTGTAAAAGTACCTCCGTGTATAAAAGACCCTCCAAATACGGACCCCAGCCGATAACCATATGCTAAACTTTCAAGTTCACTGATTCTTTGAAAATTTATTTTTCTGTCTTGGAAATATGGCAAGTGTTACAGTGAAATTTGTTTATGGATTAATGTGTGACGGATAAATGATTCCTTCTGGCTGGTAAGTGCATTATTTTCACTAAATATTTTAGGTATATTTTTGATTCAACTGGGGCGCAATGGAGATGCTCAACAAAAATAGAATAAAGCATGTTTGACATAACACATTTCTGGCTGTTACTAAGTTTTCTGTAGTTGTTAATAGCGTTTGAAGACTATGAAGTGTATTGGTCTATAGGCTATGTGCATAGATCAGTGTTTTCTGTCATAGTTCATTTCACACCGCAATGAGAATTTTATCATATCAGTAGCACAGTCAATTTTCAGGTCAGCGTCATTAAATGTAGCTAACAGTATATAATTTGTTTCACACGAAGTATTTAAAACTAGTTAGGTAGCTTTAGCTACATTTAATGACGCTGATCTGAAAATGTACTGAGTCAGGCTTGCAGATAGGATAAAACTGACTATGCTGTGTGGAACGAACTATCGTAATACCAAAAAGCTCAAATCGTGTGCGTGTATGTGTCTGTCTCTCTCGAAATGTTTTGTATGGTGTTTTCTCAAAAATGGAGAGTCCGTAAGTTACTATGTTGTTTTGTTATAAATTTGTTTCTTGTTGCTGTTGTTGTTGTTGTTTGAGTTTAGAACAACTACGTCAGGCATAGCAGAAGACAACAGAGGTTTATTTTTTTTAAAAGTAGTCCCTAGCGCGGGGACACCTTGACTGAGATGACAGGTATGAGATGACTGGACTGAGAGAAGAAAAGTAAGGTTAGCAAAACAGCTAGATTCCTCTGTCGCATGGGTGAGAAACGTTCATCCCACGACGATGGCTCGGGCTAAACACATCTAGTCTTGAGTGTTGTTAATTTGGACGATGCTGCGCATGGTGCTGAGAAGTTCGTTCACTAATTACACTTTTCTGCGTTGTCCACACCCTTCATATGGGAGACGTGGGCACGTAAAGTGTAGGTTTTCCATCAGTGATGTGAAATCGGTCGTCGGATTACTGAACATGCTAAATTTTGTGGATGATTTTGGAAGGTGTCAATTCTGCCGGGTTGGTTGCTAAACTCGATCCAAACAGGTGACTTCAAACTGTCGTGATAAATGGAAAGTCTCAAACGATCGTCTTCTTTGGCTTGGCATTATCGTTTCAGTGTGGTAGAAAAGGAATCCCACAAATCGGTGATGAACCCTTCTGATTTCTCGAGCGGTACTTCGGACTTGAAATCTTTAAACTTTACCATGTAAGTTTAGACCGTGATTCTAAAATTGTTTTGGAGGAGCATTTTCCCGTCTCTCAAATGTGGTAATACTGTTTGGGTGGTGCTGGTTAATTTTGGCATCGAGTAGACATTCTTGGTCCTGGCCCAGACGTGGAAGGTGTAAATTCAGACCTCTTTAAATTCATTAGCATGAATCTGAGTCAAGACTTCGACTCGTGTGCGAGGCGATATGTCGCATCGTGGCCTCTTCCTTTCTTCTCCATTCTCACTGAAATCGTGCGATCGTTTCATCTTGATTGCAAACTTTCATTTTACTAGACTTTACACGCAATAGACCCCTATATATAGGGCTAGTTCCTAATAATATTCATTCGTCCTTCAAGCAGTCAAGAAGAGGGAAGAGCCAACACAAAGTGAGCTTCTGGTCAATTTTTGCAAGGCGTCATACGAAGGTTTATTTCAGAGAAGACAAGGGATTAGTCCTCCTCCTTTTGAGATAAAAGTCAAGATACTTGCTATTGTTACGAGTCAATGCTCTTAAAATAAGTAACAGAAAAGGTGAAGACAACAAGCTTTGTAAAATTTAACAAATAATTTATTTCCCTAGAATACAAAGTGAAAATTAGAGAAAAAAGAACTTAAGGTTTTGCGAATTAAATCCAAAAATAATCCAAGAATTAAAGACACAAGTTCTAGTAATAAAAAGTCTTGAATAAAATTCAGTTTAAGTCTCGAAGAGATTTAAAATTGAAGGCGATGGCGTGTCTGTTACGGCCCGCGTTGTCCTGATGTGTCAACAGTCTCTTGTTGAATCACATAAATAGTATCATTAATTTAAAGTGCCAGATGTTAAAGCACAACTGGTGAAACTCTGATAGTCACAAGATAATAATAGTTCTCTGTCTGACCTCAGGTAACAAATTAGCATTTACTAAAATCAACCATTATCTAATGGAAAATAACTTTCTAGCATGATTTAATGAGCCTTGTTTATTTAAAACATATACCCTATAAAATTCACTTTGGAATCCCAAAACCCCTGACTAAAAATCAACATGTTTACCTGTATAATAATTTGATCAATGAACTCATACCCATAGAGGATAATGAAGCTATTATTAGTTGTTTACATCAATGAAATTTTACAAAAATTAAGACAGTAAATCATGTAAAACAGAACTGAACTCAATTCTGGACAAGGTCAAGTCCAGTAAGCAATGTTACATTACAATAGCATGGAATGGAATCAAAAATTTAAAACTAACAGACAAACAATTAAATTAAACATACATAACACTTTCCCTCATAAAGAAAAAGAAAGATTTATACAATAAAGCTTTCATTTTACTATAAATCAAATATACATGTAGTAAAAAACAAAAGATGAACTCTTATAAATGACACAAAGTATACATGAAAACATATATTTCTATACACGTGAAAGTGCATCTGCTATTAAATTGTCTTTTCCTTTGATGTGCCTGATATCAATGTTATATTCCAGTGACAAAAAACTCCACCTTAATAATCTCTGATTTTTGTTTTTCATCTTGCCGATGAAAGTAAGGGGGTTGTGATCACTAAACACAATAATCAGAGAAGGAGCTGAACTAATGTAAACTTCAAAGTGTTGTAATGCTAATATCAAAGCCAAACATTCCTTCTCGATTGTGGAATAATTTATCTGGTGCTTATTTAATTTTTTAGAACAATAGCACACTGAATGATCAACACCATTTTTATCTTCTTGAATCGATACTGCTCCAACCCCAACATCACTTGCATCAACAGACAGTTTAAATGACTGACTGAAATTTGGAGCTGTAAGATCTGGTACACTTTTAAGCTTGGCCTTTAACTTATCAAAAGCCTCCTAACATTTTTCAGACCAAGTAAACTTGGTTTTGTTGCATAATAAATTTGTCAGGGATTCAGCAATTATGGAATAATTGGAACAAAACTTTCGATAGTATCCGGCCATATCCAAATATCGCATCAGTTGCTTTTTACTGACAGGCACAGGGAATTCAGAGATAGCCTCGATTTTAACATCTATAGGTTTAACTTGTCCATGTCCCACGATATGTCCCAGAAATATTATACAAGCACGGCAAAACCCATTTTTGGATAAATTAATTGTTAATCTTGCATCTGTAAGTCTGTCAAAGAATTCCGAAATGTCGCTAGATGTTCTTTCCAGGTGTCGTTGTAGATGATGACATCGTCGATCTAAGCATCACAATTATCAAGACCAGATGTAATCATATTCTTTAAACGTTGAAAAGTACTAGTCGAACCTTTAATCCCAAACGGTATCACTTTATATTGATAGAGTCCATCTGGAGTCACGAATGCCGATATTTCCTTTGCCTTTTCCGTCAGTGCAGTTTGCCAAAATCCTTTCAGAAGGTCAAATTTGGTGACATAGTTTGCATTTCTAATTTTATCAAGCTATCGATTCTGGGTAATGGAAATGAATCTGTTTAAGTCACACTGTACACACTGTACACCTTTCCATAGTCACTGCACATGTGTAAAGTTTTATCTGGAACAAGTATACATGGTGAACTCCGGTTACCTTTACTCGGTTCTATGAAATCATTTTCCAGCAAATACTGAATTTCTTTTTTCAAGCATTTCTGCATTTGACGAACCATTTTGCAGAATTATGGTAGACTGTGTCGGTCCCTTACCTAAGACAAAGTCAGGTAACCAATACTTGTTGACCATAATGCGTGCGTCAACAAGATTCCCAGAGACAATTCCTTTGAGGAATATTAACACTAAAACAGTAGCAACAGCTTTGATAAAGTTTTTACTCAATTTGGCCTTTCCAAATCTGTCCAATCTGATCAAGGGTCAAATTTTACGTCTGGAATTTTCCAGCAAATTATGTACGAATTAGGCATCCAACAATATAAATGTTCTGCCTATCACCCTGAGAGCGAAGGGGCTTTAGAAAGATTTCATAAAACTTTGAAAAATATGTTTCTGCCATATTGTTTTGATACGGGTGAAGATTGGGATGAAGGCATTCATTTACTATTGTTTGCTGTTCGGGAATCAGTTCAAGAATCTTTAGGATTCAGACCCTTTGAACTCTTTTTTGGTCATACTGTGCGTGGACCATTAAGGTTAAAAGAAAAACTTCTTTCTAATGAAGATACTGAAATCAATCTTCTAGATTATGTTTCCAATTTTAAGTGTAAGCTGTGAGGTTGAAAGAATTAATCTAAACTCAACTCAGTCCAAACTAAAATTAAAGTATGGTAAAAATACAAAGGAAAGGAGTTTTCAGCCAGATGACAGAATTCTGGCTCTCTTGCCCACACCACGAAATCCTCTTCAGGCCAGGTATTATGGTCCTTACACAGTTGAAAAGAAAGTAAATGATTTATATTACGTCATAAATACTCCTGCGAGGCGAAAACAAAAACAACTTTGCTACATAAATATGTTAAAGGAGTATGTTGAGAGATATCCAGGTTAATCATGCAATTAATTTAGTTGTACCTGTCCCACTCAGTGAGGATTCAAGCGAAGGAATGAAATCGGACTCTATTGATTTTGAATTATCAAATCATCGGAATTCAGAAGTTATGAATAATCTGGACAAGAAACATTCACTTTTTCAACAGCAAGAAAGGAACTTAAATAGTTATTACTTGAATATGAGCTTTTATTTCCAGATGTTCTTGGGAGAACAAACAAAATCTGCCATGACGTTGAAATTTTAAATTCCACACCTGTGAAACAACACCCGTACAGGATGAACCCTCTCAAACAGGAATGCTTGAAAAAAGAAATTCAGTATTTGCTGGAAAATGACTTTATAGAACCGAGTAAAAGTGACTGGATTTCACCATGTATACTTGTTCCGAAACCAGATAATACTTTCCGCATGTGCACTGATTGTAGAAAGGTGTACAGTGTGACTAAAACAGATTCATTTCCATTATCAAGAATCGATGACTGCATTGACAAAATTGGAAGTGCAAAGTATGTCACCAAATTTGACCATCTGGAAGGATTTTGGCAAATTACTCTGACGGAAAAGGCAAAGGAAAGGATTTTGGCAAATTACACTGACGGAAAAGGCAAAGGAAATATCGGCATTCGTGACTCCAGACGGACTTTATCAATATAAAGTGATGCCATTTGGGATGAATGGTTTGACTATTACTTTTCAGCGTTTAATGAATATGATTACATCTGGTCTAGATAATTGTGATGCTTACACTGATGATGTCATCATCTACAACGACACCTGGAAAGAACATTTAGCGACAATTCGGAAATTCTTCGACAGACTCGCTGATGCAAGATTGACAATTAATTTATCCAAATATGAGTTTTGCCGTGCTTGTGTAATATTTCTAGGACATATCGTGGGACATGGACAAGTTAAACCTATAGATGTTAAGGTCGAGGCTATCTCTGATTTCTCTGTGCCTGTCAGCAAAATGTAACTGATGCGATATTTGGATATGGCCGGATACTATCGAAAGTTTCGTTCCAATTATTCCATAATTGCTGAATCCCTGACAATATTTTTGAGCAAGAAAACCAAGTTACATTGGTTTGAAAACAGGCAGGAGGCTTTGGATAAGTTAAAGACCATACGTAAGAGTGCACCAGTTCTTACAGCTCCAAATTTCAGTCAATCATTTAAACTGTCTGTTGATGCAAGTGATGTTGGGGTTGGAGCAGTATCGATTCAAGAAGATAAAAATGGTTTTCATCATGTGTGCTATTTTTCTAAGAAATTAAATAAGCACCAGATAAATTATTCCACAATCGAGAAGGAATGTTTGGCTTTGATATTAGCATTAAAACACTTTGAAGTTTACATTAGTTCAGCTCCTTCTTCAATTATTGTGCTTAGAGATCACAACCCCCTTACTTTCATCGGCAAGATGAAAAACAAAAATCAGAGATTATTAAGGACGAGTTTGTTGTTACAGGGATATAGTATTGATACCAGACACATCAAAGGAAAAGACAATTTAATAGCAGATGCACTTTCACGTGTATAGAAATATATGTTTTCATGTATACTTTGTGTCATTTATAAGATTACGTCTTATGTTGTTTTTTTTCCTACATGCATATTTGATTTACAGTAGAATCTTTCTTTTTCTTTATCAGGGGAAGTGTTGTGTATATTTAATTTAATTGTTTGTCTGTTAGTTTTAAATTTTTTTGATTCCATTACATGCTATTGTAATGTAACATTGCTTACTGGACTTGACCTTGTCCAGAATTGAGTTCAGTTCTGTTTGACCTGATTGACTTTTTTAAAAAAATTTCATTGATGTAAACAACTAATAATAGCTTCGTTATCCTCTATGGGTATGAGTTCATTGGCCAAATTATTATGCAGGTAAACATGTTGATTTTGGTCAGGGTTTTGGGATTCCAAAGTGAATTTTATAGGATATTATGTTTTAAATAAACAAGGCTCATTAAATCATGCTAGAAAGTTATTTTTCATTAGGTAATGGTTGTTTTTAGAAAATGCTAATTTGTTACCTGAGGTCAAACAGAAAGCTATATTATCTTGTGACTGTCAGAATTTTACCAGTTGTGCTTTAATATCTGGCACATTAAACTGTATTATGTTTTGTCCAGTTTGGGCTGAATTTTATTTTCTTGAAATTACTAAATTCAAGTGATTTTTTTAATGGAAATAAAAAAAAGTGCTCTGACAAAATTCTTGGATAAAGACATTCATTGGAATTTATACTGAGTTAAAACCTGGAACAATATTTCTATGATTCAACAAGAGACTGTTGACACATCAGTACGACGCGGGCCCTAACAGATACGTCATCGCCTTCAATTTTAAATCTCTTCGAGACTTAAAACTGAGTTTTATTCAGGACTTTTTATTACTAGGACTTGTGTCTTTAATTCTTGGATTATTTTTGGATTTAATTCGCAAAACCTTAAGTTCTTTTTTCTTTATTTTTCACTTTGTATTCTAGGGAAATAAATTATTTGTTAAACTTTACAAAGCTTGTTGTCTTCACTCTTTCCTGTTACTTATTTTAAGAGCATAGACTCGTAACACCCTGTAGAAATGCATTGCACAAAAATAATCTTTATTGCAATTATTTTGACTTTGATCGAAAATTTGAGACAATATTCCTGAACTGCATCTAACAAGCTAGCAGCTGCATCGAATCCATTCGTATCGGCTTTTAGATTCATTAGAATCTCACCCAAATTTGAGTTAATGGTACCCTCCTTGTCATCTTCTCAGTGTAAACGCAAGAATTTGTACGTCATTATGAATAGTTAGAATGAAGTCATGCAGTTCATGACTGGTGTATCTCAAAAACTAGTAACATCATTACTTTCAGCATTAACGGGCAATAACGACAATCAAACACCTTGTTTAAAAACAACGCGTTCCGTTCACGGGAGCGACCTTAGCGAGAATAATTCATAGTAATTCTCGACCTGTGAATGGCAATTTTGAATCTATAAATGCATGAAATATAATGGCTGAATATATGAATGATACGTTTATATTCGATATTATTTTGAATTGTTAAAAAGGGCATTCTCATTGTGTAATGTAACTTTTGACACCTACATTTCACAATATAAAAATAGCAATTCTGACAAGCACAATAAAACGTTCAACCTCCGCTGTGTACTACAAATGATACAATCCACACTCTACAGATGAAATGGGACTTTCAGCACAATCAATGTGATTAAACTTGTTAAATTGAAATTCTCGACAAAGAGGTAAAATTTAAACAACCTCTGTGTAATTCAAAATATGCAATATAACAAATCGACATTGGACTTCGAAGTTTGAACCAACGCTGTGTAATTAAATATATGATGACATGATGATATACTCGACATCTGAAATGGAACTTTCAACACAGTTTGATTCAACACGTGAATTAGGAATTCTCTACATATGACATCAAAATTTCAACCACGCCATGTAATTTAAACAACACAGTCTGAAACATCGACATAGTAAATAGATCATTCAACTACTAATGTTTTATTTAAAAGATAGAATTTAAACTCTCGACCTAGAAAATGGAACTTTAAGGACAAGCAATTTGATTCTACACGTGAAATTAGAATTCTGGACATATAACATTAAAATTTCAGCCGCAATATTCACATTGAACCAGCGTTTGTCGGCTCCCGTGCTTCATACCCTATAGCTATGATTCACCACTGTAACAAGTTCTGTCTCATTGTTTCACAAGGTTTCTAATAATAGCGAAAATGAACTGAATGCTTGCGTGCCAATGTAGTATGACTACTTCATTGTTAGTAAATATGTTTCATTACACTGTCGAGTTGCAGTATGGACACAAAACTTATACCCTTGTACAGTCATTGAACCATGAGTTTTGAGTTGGGTCCATGAATGCGATGCATGACAAATTCTGGATAGAAAATATAAACGTGTATCAGTTCGGTGTAAATCTGATCTGAATTTACAGGTATATAGAGAAAGCAAAATAGACCTCAGGACGGATGGAAACGCGAATAGCAGGCCTAATGTTTGGCCATACGGCCGGGACTCATTGAAGAAAAACTTTAAAACCTATTCACCTCCTTTGCAAGTACAGAATAAACTCAGTAATGCCACGACGTTTTCAATTTAAGTCCTGTTAGATGTTTTTGCCGCCGTTCAGATATTTTGGTGTTTTGTCTGCAAACTGTAAAACAAATATCCTATAAAATGATTGGGAAATAGCATTTTAAAAAATTAGGAATGAATCAAATGACAACACATAACGTCACTCAATTATGTATCGCCTTCTAATGAGATTCTCTTCCCTATCCCTTGCTTCCACTCCTCCAGTTTTAAAACTGACATGCACCTCTACAAACAAACTACATTATATTCAAGTCTGTGTGTGCAGTGCACAAGATCTACAATGTCATAAATAAGACACAGACACACACGTATACATACATTAACGAACAAAAGAGGAAGCGATTCCAATGGCATTGGTCCACAAAGTTGAGATAAATGGCGCCAAGAATCAACGAAAGCAACGATAATGTCGTTGTAAACGAACGATCCCTTTTCGCTTAGTTCCACAGCTGGGTAAATAGCAAGGTACATAAACACGCTTGCATTACGTTGTTGAGAACAATTACAAATTCGCAACAGTTTGTAATCGATTATATCCAGACACAATATTTTTGTTGCAGGAAAGTAATTATTACCAAAATTTTTATGACGTATGCCTTGGGTCATTCATCTCTGCTATGGCGTGGGGTGATATGATCCATCACCGGTTATGGTGCTTTGGTTGTCGTTATCCAGGAGATGATCGACCATGATGTTATTGCCCGGATCGAGCAAACAATAAAATAAAATATGAAATTCATGGATGGAATAACAGAGATCTGAGCAAAGATATATAATAGAACAACACGAGCCCTTGTATGTAAAATATAACAATTGAATATCTTACGACCTTACAGTCTTAAAATAAGTAATAGAAAAGAGTCAGAAGGAACAAGCTTTGTAAAATTCAACAAATAATTTATTTCCCATGAATACAAAGTGAAAATGTTAATAAATGAACTTACGGTATTGCGAAATAAATCCCAAATTATCCTAGAATTCCAGACACAAAGTAATAATTATTAACGTACTGAGTAAACTATAGTGGAAATCTAAAGTGAATCTAACTCTGGAAGTGTTGATGTACTGTGGTGGCCCGTGTAGTGGTGATGTGCCAATAGTCTTTTGTTGGATCACAACAATACAATCCAAGAATCTACCCTTGTTTGAAATTTCACTATAAATTTAAGTCTCTATTTCCAAGAATGTTATTTTTGAGCACTTTGTATTTCCAGAAAAGAATCACTTAGATTAAATAATTTGATTACAAAAATTCCAGCCCAAATGAATTACTGGACACAACAATAATACAACTGATTTTGATAAGCTCTTACAGCACGAATATTTAATTTCTAGAAACACAAGATTATATAAACTTCTACCTGACTTCAGGTCACAAGTATCATTTCTAAAAGAAACTGTTACTTAATGGAAAGTTTCCTTCTGAAAAGTTCATGTTTTCAAAACAAAATTTTAGATATAATTAGAAGTCTATTGCTAAAATTATAATATAAAATGCAAAACAAATACCAACAGGTAGACCCAGATTTTCATGGGGAATGTCCTAAGTTCTAGACTCAGATTGATCTAAACATTATTACCATAAAACCACAATAAAAGATTCAGGTCAGGTAGAAAATGAACTTGATTTTGGACAAGGACAACTCCAACATACAATGTTAAATTATCAATAGCATATAATGAAATAAAAACATTAAAGAAATTAAAAAACTAATCAATTATATAAACAAAATGAAATTGAACATGACATTTGAATGATACACTTTCTCTTAGAAATAGAAATGCATAATTCATGGGAAATGCAATTAGACGTCCTCTTACACCGATGAAACAAATTTCATCATCTAATCGAATGAATGAACACAAATTACCGACTTGCCTGCATAACCTGGTTGCTTCTGGTCCTTACCAAATCACTGTTCGTGATAGTTCAGCGTTGCTGTATTCCCCCCCCCCCTTTCACGTACAAAGCTATATTTTCCTTCAAATAAATAAAACGCAACCTAAATATGTGTGACCCAGGTCATATATTAATATTACTATGGAATTGTGAATAAATGTGATGGTAGTGATCTTCCGAGGAAAATCCGGTGGGTTCGAATCTCACTGTGGCTGACCTAGGTCAGTCAAGGTATCACCACTACGTTAGTTAAGAAAGGTATACTCAGCATAGTATTACAATATCGTTTTTGTACAGTTGTGACTCAGGTCCGGTGTCATGTATCATGCTGTTGTTGGTGCATGCAAACCTTCACCAAATTGTACTCTAGCGAACTACATTTAGCTCACTTATAGTCTGTTCCAATATTTACGTTTGCAGTCTTCTGTGATGTCAAGTACAAAGGCACTGACCAAAGTGCGTGTTTGTTAGCGGTGAGTGATTGAGTGAACGATCGATCATAGTGCATGAAGTGCATGAAGATGCGCTAACATCGATTCCCCGCCAAATTAACCAAAGCTTCTCGCATTCCTCATCTCGACTTTGGACGGACAATACTTCGGTCAATCCTCTCTTACATATGAAGAGCGTTTTCTTAAACGCAAGTGAACGCAAGTGAAAGGAGGCAATAGTCATAACTCAAACGAATTATAACGCTTCTACACTTAGAGTCTGGTAAGACATCATTTCTATTTTACTGTGCTAAAATTATTGAACGCTGGCCTGTGTATTGTATTTGTCTCGTTTGTAGTTGCTCCTAGTCTTGTATATTAAGTATTCGCTCTGTATTGTTTAAGGTTTATTTCGTCCCGTTCCTGCACGTTAATAAACCCCACGACAAGCAGCGAGTATTGTAGTTCGTGATTTCTCCTTAAATATAACACCCAGATCACCATCACACATACCTTAGGACCGGTGGGAGAGGAGATGGTATTTGACGAGTAAACCAGACCGAAGTACGGCTGTCAATGGATCCCGAAAAGAAGTCCGCATTGAAGAGTGTCAGTTGAGCAGAGGAAGTTAACGCGCGTTTCAAGGTTATTTGGATGGTGGTGGTGGGGTTTCGGGTCCGAACAAGAAAAATAATGTGCACATATTGTTTACGTTCATATTGTTACTCGCGAGATGAAAACTGAACTGAGACTGCAGCAGAATGAAGTCATGGAAAGTAGAGTCCATTATCTTCGCAGCTGATGGACATTGAACTATGTGTAAATAGGATGCGGTTTAATATGTGTTTTGTGTTCTGTGTTATGTATTAAATTAGTGTTATATTGTTGGAAGGGAGGACTTTGGATCTGGAAATGCTGTAAGTCATATTTTCCATCTATTTTCGTTGGCTTATTTAGTATCGTTAGTCGTTTCCGTGTAATAGCCATGCCATTCTAACTCTATGGTTGCGCTTGTCGCTAACGTTACTCATACAGTCTATTTTTGAGTGTCACACGTGGTAGCAGCACGGCTTGACCCGCATATGATATGCGGCATGGGAATGACTGGGTCAAATCGAGGTGACGGGCTGCTTCTTCATTGTTTTGAGTTCGGCATATTGACATATTCGCTATAGCACGTAAAGGCGATAAGCTTTCGCAAATATAAGGACTTGCTTGTTACTTAAGTATAATTCTGCGTTAATTCAATGGACCTTCCAATGACATTTATAGCATTCACCATGAATATGCGTGTGTTTACCTTTTGGTTACGTTATTTCCAATACTGATAGAAAATGGGTCAGTTTTGTGTATTGCGAAATCATACATGATGATGTGAATTATAATTAATTTATCTGACTTCCTCATATAAGATGGTTGTCTAGATTACTGCATAGGTGTTGTTGTCTGAACTAGCCAGTTCTCTAATTTCCATATTTAACACATCATCATCATCATCATCATCATCATCATCATCATCATCTATCCCGTAACCTAAGAGATCGTTGGGGTACCACAGATGACTAAACAAACAATTCTCTCCATCTATTCTTATTCTCTACTGCCGTTTGCAATTCTCCAAACCCCATGCCCGTTCACTCTTTAATGTTGTCTGTCCACCTCTTTTCTGTCGGCCTCTTCTTCTGCACCCTCTCACTGTGAGTTGCAAAATTGCTTTTGCCAGTCCAGATGATCTTGAGACATGGCCATACCACTTCAGTCTGAGTTTCTTCACAGTAGTCAAGAGGTCGTCATAGGGTCCGATGGCTTGGTGGATCCTGTTGTGGACCTCTTTGTTGGTTACATGGTCAATGTATAAGATTCCCAAGATCTTACGGTAGCATCTTATGCTGTGGAGGTTGTGTCGAGGCGCTCAGTCAAGTCAGCCAGTTCTTTTTCATCTCATTCTAAGCCATTAATATCATCTGCAAAGCGAAGGTTGGTGATTGCTTTTCGCCCGATGTTGACAGTGCCCTCATGGTCTTCTAACACATCTTCCTTGATCCTTTCCACGAAAATGTTGAAGAGTGTAGGTGACAGTATACATCCCTGTCTGACTCCATCTGTTGTTCGGAACCAATCTCCTCTGCTGCCATTAATGAGAACTGCACTGGTGGCTTTGCCACAGAGGTGCTGAACAAATCGCACCAGGTTTGAGCTGATATTGTACTTCCTCATAGTTGTTCATTATGCCGCATGCCATACCCTGTCAAAGGCCTTCTTGAAATCTATACACACATGTAGAGATTTTGCTGATGCTGAAGGTATTTCTCGCAAAGGAGTAAAGCAACTGTGTCCTCTTTTTGCATTGATATTGATAATGACCTTGAAAAACATAAGCATTTATTAATTTTTCAGCATAGGTAAATACTGTTTGATGTTTTTGTCCCCTAAATGGTGGTTTGTACAACAAATGAGTGTTGTACAAGAAATACAACAAATTACTGTTGTACGATTTGTTTATCTTGGTT